>JANHFL010005043.1:43770-59357 GCA_032468155.1 Oxyrhabdium leporinum
TACATCACTCAAGTAAATTCAAAATGGCTCTACTGCATGCAAAGCAACTGGCTTTGTGAAACCCAAATCACAGCTACTAGATCAACCACATTGTTCCATTTTTTTATTTTTTGTCTTTTAATGCATTGAGGTGGAGTTGGGGCAACTGAATGGAGCTGAGTGTTTACTGACCGGATGCCCTTCCTGTTGCCAATGCGGATTTCACAGCAGATACATTCTCATTGTGCCGAGAGAAATATCTCCCTCTAGCTAGGATCGAACTACCTAGGATCGAACTCCTCATTGTGAGGCGAGAGCTCCACCTCTAGGCCATCGCACCACTCCAACCATGTTGTTCCATCACTCTCACTAAAAGATTCTTCTCTCACAACAGGTATGGAGAGGAGCATCCATGCAGTTGGGGATAGACCAAATTCACTCAGCACACATGAACATTTTACCAAAAATAGCCAGCTGGAACCATCCTTGCAGTTGGAGCCCTCAGAAAGGAATCAGAGAAAGAGAGAGGAACCTCGGGACTTGGTGCATGCGCCGTTACCGTCCACCTGGAGGCGCTGCTCACTGTCTAGTGCCAATAACTTGATAGTGGAAGATTTTCGTCAAATGGAGACAGATTTTCTCCTAAGGTCTAACCAAGCCAAGGAGATTCCTTTGCCAACCAGATCCCGCAAAGAATTGCACCGGGCCAGCCAGAACGCCATCCCTGGGTTGTCTTATCCAGAAATCATTGATGTCAGAAAAAATCCACTCTAGTTCTGAGATGTTGACTGTTCCATCTAAAATAAGCTAATTAGAGCCTTCTGAAGATAACTGCTCATAAATTGCCAAAAAGACAGTAGGTGGGTTCATCCATGATGCAAAATCATTATGCACAATCTGAAGAAACAATCGTTCGGATTAACGAAAGAATGCAGGGTAGCAGCTTTGGATCTGAAGGACCGTCAGATGGGGCAGAATTGCTCCAGAAGACAGGACAAGAAATCATAGGTCAACCGTGCCAACTTTAAGACTTGTAGACTTCAACTCCCAGTATTCGCCAGCCAGCCTTGGGAGTTGAAGTCCACAAACCTTAAAGTTGCCAAGGTTGGACAACTCTGCCATAGGTTTTACATTATCACTTTCCTCATGATAGAAAATGTCCAACCATGGAAAAGACTGCCTCAGAAGTTGGTGGGTTCCTTCACTGGAGATCTTCAAACAGGGGGCTAGATAGCTGTCTATCAAAAATACTATATTGGTGGATTAGAGAGATGATAAGATCCTTTCCAGCATGTACAATCTCCAGATTGTATAAATCACATTCTGCTTTAGTGTAATGAATGAACCCAGTCAAATGTTGATATCTGCACAGATCTTTTGCCTGGGGTCCCCTGGCTTTGTTACTTTTGCATAGTTGCCTTTTACAGCGAAACTGGTTGTTTCCATTCTTTACAGAAACTTTTCTTTGCAAATCTGGATTTCCCATAACAAATGACATTCAAACAAAGGGACAGTAAATCTGATTTCTTCACAAATATGTACACATAAGTAGCTTCTTGGACTGTACTTCAATAAACTAGAGTAGTTCTTTGTAAATTTGTCTACAATTTATCCCCAAGAAGGTCTGATCATAAACTTGACTAAAGTTGTGTTTGAATGTTGCTGAGAAAGTTAGAGCCTTGGAATACTTAAGCCTGAATCTAAGATGTGCTAAACCTTTAGCAACCGTTTGAAAAATCAGTTTGTCAAAAGAAATTAATTTATTTTACAAAAGAACAATTTAAAAGTGGTTGCTTTCACTGCTCTCGGTTCTGGACACTCCTCTTAAAACCTTGCAAAGGCCATACAGTGGCGTAGCGCTTACTTTTAATAAAATATAGCAGGGGGTCTCTCCAAGCTTGGCCACTTTAAGGCTTGTGGACTTCGACTCCCAGAATCCTCAGAAATTGAAGTCCGCACATCTTAAAGGGGCCAAGGTTGGAGACCCCTGAAATACAGAATTCATTTCTGCTCTTCTTGGAACTCGGCAATGAATTGCTGTCAGCCACACACAAGCGATGCCTTTTGGCAGCTGAATCCCGATTTGGATTGCAACGTTTGTCCCAAAGAGGCTGAAGGCCTGGCTCCAAAATATTCCCACCGGCCAACTTGTTTCAGCAGAGCGGCCTTTTCTGTGAGTACGTCCTGGTAATGGAACTCTTTCTGGCCGGCGTGCTGCGGAAAAGAGCAAAGTCTTCGTATGCCGCTCCAAACGTATCTGGGTCTTCCCCTAGAGGAGAAAATAAGTGTGAAAAATCCCACTGGAACACCACTAAGAACAGCAATGGGGGAACTCATTACTTCTTTGAAGGCTGTGTAGAACTGTCTAGCTTCCTTAAGGGAAGGCCTTTTCAAAAGAAAGATGAAAACCGGTTTGCTGCCATCTAGGTTGTGTGAAGTGTGTAGCGGAAGGGGAAAAGGACTCAGGAGCCTTCCCCTTTATCGATTCTAATTTGGCTATACAGGTAGAGACCAGTTGCTTTCAGCGAGCTTTTGAAATTATGATGGACCTCAAGTAGTACTTACAACCTGGTTCTGTCAGCTGTCTCCCCAAAGTCATGTGGCCACATTTCGGCACTCGGCAACTGGGCCGCATTTATGGCTGTTTGAAGCATTCCCTGGTCGCACGACCGGGATTTGCAAAGTTTTTTGCTTAAAATTGGTTACTATTCAACAGCAGGATTGAGGAAAGCTAACCTCAAACAGGCCATCATTTCAGATACAACTGCCACTCAGGAAATCAAAAGCCTAGCTACAACTTGGCTTCATGCTGTATGATGAATATGTTCTCCAGGACCATGGTAACCAAAAGCCAGTGGTTGAATTCAGTTTTTGTTTTTTTTTTGCCTTTCTCACGTCCCATCGTTTTCACCTCGTGCTTTTAAAACAACGCTCAGAGAGAACAGGGGATTTTACTGGTCTTGAAAAACCCTTTCTTGGCTCAAAAGAAAGCAGAGAACTTGCATCATCACAATATTATTGCGTGCAAGAAATTGAGCTCCCTTGAAATGTTGTTACTCATTACACCGAGGGTTTGAAATGCAAATTGGCATACCTTTGGGGCACTTCCTCTGGGTTGCAGGAGGGCCTTTGTAGAGGAGCGGGGACTGTTCCAGGGCCCACAGACCACTAGCAGAGATCACACCGTTTCCTGAAGATTTGGGTGGAGTCGTATCTGGAGTTGGGAAAACAGGAGGTTTAAACTTAATTGAAGAAAACTGCATCTAGCACTAAAGGACAATCTAAGGAGCTCTTTACAGGAGATAAAATGGCTTTCATTGAGTCCATAGGCCTTAAGTAGAAAGTAAAGCAAAATATCTATAGCTCTGCATAGGTTTATCCTGGTAGCTCACTAAAATTAAAGATCAAGATCCAGGCTCGAGATCCCTTCTCGTGCCATCAACAAACCCCAGAAGAAATGAACCAAGGACTGAGAGAGTCTGAACAGCCCACCTGCTTGGGAATGCTTCAATCTGGATCCCTGCAACTAAGGTTTGTACTCTTAACTAGACTGGTATGAAAAGGTCTGGCAGATGGGACTTAAAATTTAATAGCTGCCTTGACAGGACAACAGTAGGAACGATCAGCCCAAAAGTACCTGAGAAGTTGAAGATGTCCTCCAAGATGGTTGACTTTGAGGATACGGTCAGTTCTCCAGTGCTCAGCAGTTCAGTTGAGTAGCCAGCTGCTCCGGGGTTCTCTTTTATTAGGCATGGCCTTTTTCTTTCCTGGCTAACCTCCTCACCCACTGCTCTCTGCTCCTGAGCCCTTTTTCTAGACTCTGGCACCAGTGTGTTTCTGCAGATGTTCTCATCCTTATTGCCTTCTGTATCGCTACCAAGTGCCTGATCTGCATCTATTCCTTCAAGTTCCGGGTCTCCCAAGAGCCGAACCTTTCCGCTACCAAAGAGTTCTAATGCTTCCTTGACCCCAGGAGGTAGGGCTGGCTCTTCTCCAACTGCTTCTGCCGGCCTTTCACTTCTGCTGCAGCCCACCGCGGCCCTTTTCCTTCGTGGCCAATCTTTGATGGCCTCGGGGGTAACCTTCCCTTTACATTTGGGAGACGGGGTCCAAGGGACGCCAGCGCTGCCCTGGGAGGGGGAAGTTGTAGACGAGGTACAGAGAGTGGGTGAATAGGAATGGCATATGTAAGTCTGCCCGCCCACCCCAAGCTTCCCAGGGGTGTAGTGGGCAGAGCGAACGCAGGACGGCGAGATGGACACGGGTTCCAGTTTCTCCGGGTGCCTACTACACCAGGCCACTGAAACATCCTCCGTGGGGCGATCGTTGCCCTCCCCCTTGAGTTTGTCACACACATCGAGAGGCTGCTGGGCGGCCTTGGAAGCCACCTTTCTGATACGGAGCTTCGGCAGACCGGAAGCTTGCATCTCAAGCTCAACCTCATAGGTCAGCGGCGTAGCCGTGGCCCCGAGAGTTTTGCAGGACTTCTCCTCCTTCTCCAGCCGTGCGGCAGCTTCCCGTTGCCTTCGGTCGGCAGTGCAACGCAACGCGTAGGCGCCAGACCCTGGCTTTGAGATCGCAAGCGGGGAGTCCGGATCTTGCCTGGGAGGACTTGAGAAGAGCAGAGGCTGAACACCCGCAGCGTCCTCTGCTGAAGAAATGCTACCCTTAGAGCCTGGATCTACCCGAGAACCATCTGAATGGGATTTGTGGGGGTCCCGTTTTTCGCACAATACTACAGTATGCACAAAGTGCATGGGATTACTGGAAGGGAACGTAGGCGACAGGCATCTCTCTGAACCTTTGCTCTTACTCGGACTTATTATTTTAGTTATTTGTTCAGGTCTCTGATCCAATGAAGCGTTCTCTTCAGGTTTAATCAATGGGCTGGTTTCAGCAACAAGACTTCTGGTGTCCATAGAGGGATGTACCTCTTTGGGCAAGGAAGGAGGGAAGCTGAGGGCTTTTATTGGGGAGGCCCTTTTGACACTCTGTGTTTCTTGGGGATTACAAGAATTTCTCCCCAGCTTTTCCCTAGTTGGAGAGAGCGTGCAAGGGCCCACAGCTTTTGCAGACCCATTACAGGATGGAGAGATACCATCAAACTGGAAAGCAGAACAAAAAATCCCTGACGCGGATTCAGAAACAGTCCTAATATTTTGAGCCAACAAGCCCGGTTCTGGATGTGTGTCTTTGAAGGCTGCAGATAATGCTTCCGGCAACAGAGAGGGGAAGCCCATAGATGAGACTGGCTCAGGACAGGTATTTCTTCGTATCTCAAACGTCCGGTTCTCAGCCAAAACTCTAGGCATTACTTGGGGGGCAATTCTCAAGGAACGCTTTGGGGATTGCAGTTCCGAGCACGACTTCCCCTGAAGAGCAAATGGGGATGGGGGAGGCGACAGAACGATGGGTGAATCGGGACCATCTGCAGGCAAAGCAAACACGTCATCCAGCATGTCAGAGAGTGGCGGCTTCTCTGGACTTCGGAGTTCTGCTGCCTTGGGTGAGGAAGGATGCCCATCTTTTTTCTCCGCGATCCAAGGCAGACAGGATTCCTGATTTTCAGCGGACGTAGGCAAGGACTTGCTCTTCTGTCTCGGAGGGGAGAAAAGATTTCCCAAACATTTGGCCACAGAGTTTTTAAGGGCTGGAGTTTTCCGGGGAGTCTGTCGTGGAGTTTTCTGGGGAGTCTGTCTATCTTGAATCCGAGGAGATCTTCTCAGAGTGCTGCCCTTGGGACTTAAGAGCTTCTGGGAAGACTGAAAAGAACTCTTCCCCGGTGCCTGTGAAAAAAGGAGGGTGGGAAAAGATCAGAGATACGGAGAGAAGAACAGAATAAGCTGTGCACTTTTTAAAGCATGAAGATCATTGTGTTCAAGAAATGTGGAAACAAAGATCTTAGCAGAATTGCGGTGTGTAATAAATGCTTTGTAGAATAGCTGGAGCTCACATAACAACCCTCTTTAAAAATGGCACGTATCTTCTTCTATGAACAGCAACTTTATATCATTGAATTCTAATACATTTTAGATAAACACCTAATGAAGAATATGTTACCTATCAGTAGGCGGAGGTCATTTTTAAGTGTACAATTGCCAAGCAGATGCCTTGTAAATGGTCAAACTATAGTCTAGAGCCAAGAACTTTTAAAAAGAGCAAAGCAACTGGGGAAAACAGTGTTGATGATAACCCAGAATTGTTTTGGTGAGATGGGTGGCTATACACATTTGATTAATAATAAAAACAACAACAAACAATTATTGAGAAAAATAGAAAGATCGCAATTCTACCTGAGGAACAGGCTCATCAAAGGTGAGTTGTTTTCTTCTCGTTTGGGGAGAGCTCGTTCTCCCCAAACTAAATCCACCCAAAACTTCTCCAAAAAGTATACTCTTTGGCGATTGGAGGGCTTTTACGGGAGGTGAAGCCAGACCTGTGAATAAAAACCCAACAGTTTAGACAAGGTTAAGCAACTGTGTCTATAAGTTTGCAGGGCCCAAGATTACCATTTATTGTGATAAATTAAAATGAAAACCCCATGTCCTTCTAAATATTACTGAACTACACTCCTAGCATCATTTAGCCAGCCTAGTCACTGAGAACTTTAGTGAAATAATATCTGGAAGGTTGGAGGTTGTCTACTCTGTATTAGAAAACAGGAAACGCTTTGGTTTCAATTTAAATTGGTCATCAAAAACAACCCCATTCTAAATAGTACAAACATAAATACTGATACAAGTCAGGAAACTCCATCTCTGCTGCTTACATCCCTATTAGATCTCCTTCCTCACCTGGTTCTTCCAGATTTGCAGACTGCACTTGTGTGTTCCTCTTGTTTGGCTCTAGGGAGCGGATGTTGCTGGAGAAAAATTTATCCTGCATCAATTGCTTGATCCGCGGACTTCTTCTTAAACCATCTTTTAGGTAGAGAGCACAAAGGGGAGAGAATCAAGGAGCGTTAATGCTGGATATAGACTATGTCATCCTTGGAAGGAAATAGTGAGGACTGGAAGCCCCACTTATCAAAAGAAACAGCCCGTGAAGAATTCTTTGGATACTATCATTTTTCAGAAGCATAAATTGGCAAGATGGAAAACTGCTGATCTCTGCCTCTAGCAAATAAGGGTTCTAGACATCACCACTAAGAGACAGAAATGACACTAACTTGGACACTCGATTAAAAAGGGCTGCGGTTAGCGTCACTCAGTGTCCTTCAAACTGCCTCTTTCTCTCTTACACACACACCATAATGATCTAGATGAAATTAAGAGCCGCTTCTTACCAGCGTAGAGAGGCTGAGTGTCTGTTTCATTCTGTGACTTGGCTGCTTTCAAAAGATGAAAGCAGCTGAGATAACAATGCTGTACCTGATGCATGGCTCTTGCCCAAAGCCAGAATTTAGTCGTAACAGCCGTGGTGGCGCAGTGGTTAGAATGCAGGACTGCAGGCTAATTCTGACGACTGCCAGCAGTTCGATCCTGACCGGCTCAAGGTTGACTCAGCCTTCCATCCTTTCGAGGTCGCTAAAATGAAGGCCCAGATTGTTGGGGTCCATAGGCTGACTCTGTAAACTGCTTAGAGGACTGTAAAGCACCATGAAGTGGTATATAAGTCTAAGTGCTATTGCTATTTCTCAAATTCCTGTTGAGGTTCAGACTACATTCTGTGTATAAGCTAAAGTAATCTACAACAGGTCAAGGTTACCAATTCATCAGGAACGCTTTCCCTTCTTGCTCTGCTATGAAGATAATTTTAATTGCGCTCCTGTAACCGGCGTCTCTCAATTCTCGAACCACTTTGATTTGCAAAGAAGTAGCCCGTCAATCAGTACTTACGGGTTATGGTTTTTTCAGGAGATTCTTCTACAATGCCAATATCAGACCCAGGATCCGAACACCTTTGAAGAAAAGAATGTTTGAGACTTATTGGAGCAGTAAGAGGTGTAGAAGTAAAGAAAGGAATTTTGACTTTATTCCAAAGTAAGATCGGTAAATTGCTATTAAATGAATCTGAAGCTTTCACTCACCGGCCTGTAATCTGCCTCTGCAGCAGCCTTTTGGACATCTGCTTGTGCAAAGGGGTTTCTGCCACGCTTTTGGTCAATAGCTTGTGATGAGCTGAAACAGAGTAAGTTGTGTAGAGAAATACGATTACACTTAAGCAAGCAATGTGTTTGCTTCCTGTTCGAGAAGCAAGGACCGGAATTCTTTCTCAGGACTAAATTTGTATTGAAAGCACCTGCTACTTCCCAGATAAGCTATAGTGGATGAACTCCACTTTATCAGATGTAGGGAGTATAGTGCTGTGAAAAGAAATTCCATATGCTAGGACAGAACAGAACAGAACAGGAATTCTTTATTGGCCAAGCGTGATTGAATGCACAAGGAATTTATCTCCAGTGCATAAGCTCACAGTGTACATATAAACAGCAAGTAATATAGTCATTGCAAACAAAAAGTCATTCATGGAATAGAAGCAATTTATGCCAAACTGACCTTTATTCAAGCCTCTTAGTATTCTATCCATTATTCACTTACCTCTAATATCTTCCTTAGATCTGCTCTGTTTATGTTTTAGATCTTCTAAAATAGAAACTGACTGGCTCCGAGCCATCTTTGGTAAGGAACTTTCACCCAGAGGTAGAGTTTCTCCACTGAAAAGATTTCTTCTCACCTTTGTCACTTCTGAAAGCAACAAAAACAAAAGGTTTTCTGGTCTGCAAGCATATCCTGGACAAAACCAATTATCAGTAAGATATTTAAGAAAAATAGCAGTAAAACATCTTTAAGACAAACATCTCATTGCACGTAGCTAAATTTTGCTATGCTGCTTGCAAAATTAGGCAGATTTGGATTATACACTGATGAACTTTCTACCAACTGCAGTGTTTTATCTAGCTTTGTTTTATTTTCAATGTTTTTTGTTTGTTTGTTTATTTGCAATTCTGGTCGGCAATGGTAATAAAAAACATATTAATTGAGAGAATGTTGTTTTTAGGACACACAGTCGCTGTCTAATATCTTAGCTCCCTGTAATGCGAGAGAAATATCACCTCACTTCCTGCTTAGAATAGAATATTGTCACTTTTGAATGTACACTAATCGGTATACATTAAAATGAAATTATGTCTCAAAGGGTCTCCACCTCTAATATAAACATGACAAGATAAATAAATAAATACAAAATTATGCATGTATCCACATATATTATATGTCGTGGAGAAAAACAGAGTTCAGTTGAGATGTATACATGTACATGGCAAGAGAAACCAATCTTGCAACAAATTTTAGGACAGAAGACATACCTTGTACTCCCATTTTCTTGGAAATGGGTGCCAGTTTGGCATCCAGGGGCACATGAGAGGTGTCCTGAAAATTTAGAACACGGCATTAGAAAGACTGCAAAATTCACATCGTTTACAAGGCGTAAGTAGAAAACTAATACTGGTGAATTAAAAAACTACTTCATTCCAAGTTCTACAGAAAGTAAAGTACGGCTCTCTCTTCTACGCACAAAAACCATCACACTTTCCAAATGATTAAGTTTTTTTATGAAACAGAGTTGCCTTCTTTAACAGTTGTGCACGTTTCCCTCCCTTTCATCTTGCAAGCCATTGGTTCCCAACCGGAAGTTTCACCTTTCTTCTGTGGTTCCAGGATGCTCGAGGAATTTCTATTTGGCGAAAATTCTGTGACATTTCTGTGATGCTCCTATGCCTGGCTAATGGACGCTTTCTGAAAGCAGGAGACAGACATTTTCAGCAAGCTAAGCAAAAACATTTAGATTCTAGCTACTGTTTTTAAGGTGTAGGACGTTTACTTCCCTTCCCCACCACGAAGCAAGCCTGTTTTGAAGGTGCACAAGACTGAGTTTCTCGCACACGAACAACATCAGAATATTCCCACTGGGCAATAAGCCCAACAGATAACAGCCCAACTCTGTTTTCCACCCAATAACCCAACCAATACTGTGGCTATCTAGAAATCAATTACAAAAGCAGAAGAAACACTGGTGGTGGTGGGCTGTGTGTGGGTGTGCAGACAGAATCAACATTTTGCGGGGATTGTGCAAAGTTGCTCCTAAGTTTTAGCCTGAATGAAAACTCCATACCATCGATTCCCTTTGTCTGACATACACCTACCGCTTCTTGGCAGATCGAGTGCGCAGTTCTTCCAGTTCGTCTGCTTCAGCGCTTAAAGAAGCTGCTTTAGAAAGTGGGAGAGAGACGGCGGAGGCAGGAAGGGACGAAGACGGGGTCTCTTCAGTGACGGAATCATCGCTAAAGAAACCCTCTGGGAGGACAGAAGCTAGCTTAGCGGGAATCTCCGTTCCCAGACTGTAGTACAAATCACCAAGAGTCTTGGGCATAGATTCCAGGTATCTGTAGGGAGAAGCACAAAACCCGCGGGATGTAAATCTTGGGGAAATTGATGTACCCAACTGTGTACAGGTAGTCCTTGACGTGCGGCCACAGAGCCCAACATTTCTGTTGTTAAGCGAGACATTTGTTTAACGCCCCCTTTTACGACCTTTCTTGTCGCAATGGGTGAAGTGAATCCCTGCAGTTGATAAGTTAGTAGCCCGCCTCTTAAGTGAATCTGGTGGACTTGGTTTGTCAGAAGGCCGCAAAAGTTAATCGCAAGATCTTGGGACACCGCAACAGTCATAAACACAAATCAATTGCCTCCAACTTTTGATCACTTACATGTTTACAACTTCTTCCAAAAAACTGCTGAGGTATCCTGGATCTTTAGTCAAGCACAACATCCTAAGTAACTCCGTCATCTGCAAGAGAGTAAAAGTCCCCAAATCCATGATGCTCAAAGTAAAGAAGAAAGTCTTACTTTCCAGGACTCAAGAAATGTGTCACAAACACACACACACACACACAAATTTACCTCTTGCACAAGCTGCTCCATTCTGTCTGTGTTATTTTGGAAAGAAGGATGTTGCAGGCACATCTCCAGGCGCAAATACACTTGAAGCCGGCACCTTTTTTTTTTTTTTTTAAAAAGGAGAAGACAGATTGAGGGGAATATTCCTTGTTTCCTCTAACTTCCCTTTAACTGTTCAAACTAGCAATAAAAATGGACCATGGGGGAAGGGGATGCAGGAGAAATTACTCTGAAAAGCATTTTCCACACAGCGCCCAAAGCTGCAAATGTTCTCAATTAATACCAATTACAGCAGCAGTTTGGACTAAGGGTATTTTGTTTTGATTTAATTTGACTTCTCTATCGATTACTATCAAGCATTCTAATGGAAAACCAGTCTACAAATGTACATGTATAGTAGCAATAGCATTTAGACTTATATTCAGAGTGCTTTACAGTCCAAAGTGGTTTACAGAGTCAGCATGTTGCCCCCCAAAATCTTGGTCCTCATTTTCCGGACCTCAGAAGGAAAGGACGGCTGAGTCAGCCTTGAGCTGGTCAGTATCGAACTGCTGGCAGTTGACAGAATTAGCCTGCAATACTGCATTTTAACCACTGTGCCATCATGGCTCTATAATAGTTTTATCCATACACCATACATACAAAATAATACATTTTGCCAAGGCTAATGACAACATTTTCAGAACATAAAGTCAGTGAATTTAAATCAAGGACAACATTACATAAAGTATTCAACTATATCTCTCCACTTATATACAGAGGAATCCCATCATCTAAAAATTAACTGAGCCAATTATTCATCTAAAAATTAAGTGAGCCAATTATTCATCTAAAAATTAACTGAGCCAATTATTCATCTAAAAATTAACTGAGCCAATTATTTTAGAAGCAAAGACCAGGCTTCGTACTCTTTGATTCTGGTTTCTTCATCAGCATCAGTGGCAAGTTGTTGACGAAGAGTGGTGGTGGTCTTCAGGAGACTTCTTTGGATTGTGTCTAGACAAATTGCCTACGAACACAACATCAGAAACAAAGACGTTACTGCAGATATGCACCAAATGCAAGTGGCAACCACAAAAATAGCCCGTTGGAATAACTGCACAAAAACAGAGAGGCTAACTAATTAAATGAGAACAACAAAACTGTGGGGGAGTATCAGAGATACTTATTTAATAGATTTATATGCCACTGCTAAATCCTAGAGTCTCATATTAAGGAGCAAACAAATTAAGGCAGAATGAAATCCTTTTTTTCTTCCTTTATATGGAGGCAGATGACATTTGAATAGAAAAAGGATACATATAAAGGATGTTCCCGGCAAGATGTCCTTCTCAAGCAAGAACAAAATTGTATTGCTCTGTCTCAGTATCTTTTAATGTCATTTGTGCTCTGCTGTAAACATGATATGACTGTTTCAAAGTCAAGTCTCGCTGGAGGTGGCTTGTTCTAATCCAATCAAGTTTATTGTTTCTGCAGTAAAAAGTTTTCTTTTCTTTTTCTTTTTGGCCATTCTCCTTTGGAACTGGAGAATTTCATCTCTTATCCTAGCATTTACAGCTTTCTTGTGGTCTCTAAACCAATGGCATATAATGTGGAGAAGATCTGGGAGAGAAAGAAACCAACTCAATTGTCCACCTTACAAAGGGCCATGACCAATAGTTGCCTTGCAGGATGTTCCTTAACGCTTGTGTGTAGGCAGGCAGGCAAAAATAATTCCTGAAAGCCAATTAGCTGGATGTCTATGGAGATTCTCAATCATCCAGGTCATGGTTGTCCCAAAGGTGCTTTTCAAGAGGCAAGTTGGACTTCCTGGTTTTTCTTTGACGACATTTCACTTCTCATCCAAGAAGCAGTTTCCAAGAAGAAGCTGCTTGGATGAGAAGCGAAACGTCTTCAAGGAAAAACCAGGAAGTCCAACTTGCCTCTTGAAAAGCACCTTTGGGACAACCGATTAGCTGGGCTCAAAAAGAATGGTAAAATACGGTACCAACTTTTTCTTGACTGCTAATGTCATTTCTCCAGGGGATTTTGCTTCTGTAACATAGAAATATAAGCTTGTTCTCTTTAGCTTCCCTTTCAGTGCCTTTAACCGTTAAAAGACCTTTGAAAAACCTCTGGGAGGCAAAGACAGGTGTACGTAAGCAATGACCCTACCTCACTGGATTTCTGAAATGTATTAACAGCTGTCACCATATCTTGAGAACGTGCATACAAATTTTCTCCGTCCATCATGGCGTTCTGGTAGTTTGCATTGATGTAAGAAAGCATCTCATCTTCGGTACTGAAGTCTGTAACAACACACACACACAGAAGCATGAAACATCTTGCAATTCTGTGCTGGAATACAATCACAGCACCATTGAATATATAATGTAATTGCTTAGGTTATAACGGTGAATTTTCAGCAAGAGGGTCAGGAAAACCTTGAGGTATGAAGACCAGGGGGACAAATGATGGGGCAAATAATCCCTTCTCATTTGTTGCGTTTTGCCTCCCCCGTGTTAACGCATTTCTGTTCCCTCACAACCTTCACAATTCTACTACTAACAGGGGCTAACCTAGTACGCTGATTAAGAAGCTTCTTGCAATTCAAGCATCCGTATTCAGCTATCTCACTGAGAGCAGGACTTTCAATCTTCTCGAACAGCAGTCCACAAACTTTCTGGTTCTGCAGATTGATGGCGGGGAGAGCAGGGGGAGAGGGGACGGTTTCAGGCGTGGGCCTACCGCTTGCACAACTGGGAGCTTTGCACGCTCACCTGCCGCTTGCGTAGCATAGTTCCTAACGGGCAGACCAGCACCAGGTTGCAGCCCGGGGGGGTTGCAGCCCCTCGTTCTAAAAATATTTGCAATTGTCCCTTAAATCTGTACTTAAGATACTCAGCTTTGACTCCTACTCTTTGTTCTGAAAACACTCTTCTTTCAGTTTACCCTCCGCCCTCCCTGCAGGTGAGAGAGAGCTGATCTCCACGCACCTATCTTGCTTTTCCGTTTCCTTCCGTTTCCTTTCCCTTTGCCGTCCAATCTTCTGGAGGCCAGCCTTTGGCGTGGCTTTTTATGCTCTCCATCCGGCTGGTGTTTTTGAGCTTTCACATTGAACATGGCGGTGTTCAGCATCTGAAGAGAACGGGGCATGGTTTTCATCTTCTGCCTAATGGGAGTCCGGGGAGCCCCGCCTGCCCAAGCGGAAAACAAAAGCGGAATGTGAACTTGGCTCATCAGAGTCCAACAGATCAGTAGCATCACAGATCCTACAACACACACAACTACTTATCAGGAATGACGTGATCTTTACAGGCAATCGTTGTCTAACAACTATAGGGGAATCCTCCACTTACTAGAGTTCGCTTCGTGGCCGCTTGAAGTCACTGGAGAAAAGTGACTTATGACCGTTTTTCACACTTATGACTGTCGCAGCATCCCCGTGGTCACGTGATTTACAGTCGGACCAGTGGCAACTGTTTCATATTTACGTCCCAGGGTCATGTGATTCCTTTTGTGACCTTCTGACAAAGCAAAGTCCATGGGGGAGCCAGATTCACTTAACGGCCATGTTCCTAATTTAACGACTGCAGTGATTCACTTAACAATTGTGTCAAGAAAAGTCGTAAAATGGGGGCAAAACGTACTTAACAAATTTCTGTTTTTAATTGGGGTCACAACTCAAGGACTACCCATATTTAAGTAAGGGGGAGGTCTCTTGTGCTTTCATCTGCACGATTGTAAAAAAATATATAAATTGCGTACCTCTCTTTTTTGGATCTCGGTGGTGAGATGAAACTCTACGCTCAGAAACTTTTTTCTGGTAAAACTCTGCTAAGGACTGTCTCAGCTCCGCTTCTGATTTTGGGGTTTCCTCTTCGTTTTTAGTAGAACTTGCTTGGAGCATCCTGTACAGAGAGAAAAAAAAAAAACACCCAAGGAAAATGGATAAAAGCCAAACCATAATGGGTCTTCCCAACTGTGTTTAACAATTAGCAAAATTCTGCATGTCGAACTAACAGTTAATATTCCTTTTCCCTGAATTATTCCGCTCGGAAATGAATCTGCAAAACCTCAGGACTATTTCTGATGAGCGCCTGTAAAAGGTGCACACATAAGACAAGCCCAGATGAGGTTTTCGTCCAAATGCAATTTCTTTTTGTCTAGACATACAGTACGACTTTACTGAGCACAAATGCTTACCCTTTGGAAGAGTCTATGGGAAGGAAATTTATTCCAGTTTAATTGCGTTATAGCAGCACTAGTAATTGTGGAGTATTTGGTGTCTAGGTTTGCTCTTCTCTAAACTAAGCCACTTAAAATTAAGCTACACACACAAAAAATAGAGGAATTACCTGAATGAGTCCATCAAGTGTGAGCTTGCCCCACAAAGGTTTGACACGCTGTACCAATCTTCAAGGACTGCTGGACTCCAGGTTTGAGCCTGAGAGAGCTCATGCTGGGCCCATCCTGAACATAAACCCTCTGCTTGTATAAATGAAACATTTAAAAAAACACAAAAAAAAACCCCAATAAGTGATTAGAAAGAAATTGCATCAACTCTTATACATGTCTAGATAGAACCTATTTTAGGCAGCGGTGAGCAAAAAACACTTTTAGATATTATAGGTCAGCTTGTAATAAATAGATAATCTCATTCTCCAACCTAACTTTATCCAGACCTCTTGAATGGGTTAGGAAATCAGGGTGCTGGGGGGGGGGGGGGGG
>JANHFL010005043.1:66582-77702 GCA_032468155.1 Oxyrhabdium leporinum
GAATGCGAAGGATGTGTGTTTGTGTTTTATTTTTATAGTTACAATGTACACTGAAGATGGCATTTAATTTTGTTGTACGAGCTGCCATGACAATAAACTAAACTAAACTAGACTAAATAATACAGTTAAATTAAGAACATCCAATGCAGTGGCTTTGCAACGCCAATTGATTCAGACCAGTAAAAGTACACTATGAGATTTTGGTTTAGCTCTTTTGCCTATAATTTAATGACAAGTTCTCACAAATCACCTAGATTAACACCACTGCATGAATCACTGGTACGTCATTCCTGGAACACCAAAGGCACCAGATCTTTCTTGTCCAGGTAACCCGAAACAGATGCATAGGTAAATGCAAATCAAAATCTGTCTTATCAGTAACCGCATGAGAACAGAAAACAGCCAAAGAGCCCAGGAGTTCAATAACTGACTTTTGATGAAAGATATGGTGCATAAAAAGTGTTGGCTAACACCGTTGCGCTAAGAATGGCTAAGGTCAAACACTTTAGGGACTGAAGGCTGATCCAACCGGGTTATCCTGCCAGAGGCAAGAGCAAATGATTCTGCCCTGTTATTCGCACCCTCTTTCCACTGCTTCTTACAGCTACCAGAATATTCCTGCAGTTTGCAGTTGCAGCAAAATTCACCTGAAATGGCAGTTGAATCAATTTGGAGATCCGAAGAGTTCTGTACAAGGTGAGAAGTCCACTCATCTGTCCACATTCTGAAATCTGCTCTCCGCTTCTGGATTCTTCCATGGATGATCCTACATCCTTTTAGTTAACAAACAGAGCTACAGAGAGTCCAATTGACTCCAGAATTTCTGTTGTTAACTGAGACACTTGTTAATTGAATTTTGCCCCAATTTACCACTTTTCTTGCCACCATTCTTAAGTGAATAACTGCAGTTTAGTTAGTTAGTAAGCCAGTTGTTCAGCAAATCTGGCTTCCCCATTGACTTTGCTTGCCAGAAGGTCACAAAAGGGGATCCCATGATCTCGGGACAGAGCAACGGTCATAAGCATGAACCAGTTGCCAAGCATCTGAATTCTGACCACGTGATCATGGGGCGGCTGGAAAGGTCGTAACTGTGAAAAACAGTCATAATTCACTTTTTTTCAGTGCCGTTGTAGCTTTGAACTAAATGAACTGTTGTAATTTGAGGACCACCTGCATTTCCCCCTCCCTTCAGATATTTGATATTTTGTTGATGGCGTCACATGAAAATCACATAATGATCTTGACTAGGTCCTTTAGGATTAAGAGCTTTTTTTTTTTATTAAATAAATGTATAGGGCCACTCAACTTATATACAATAACTTCAGGCTGCTTACAAAATTTACAAGCCACAATGCAGAACCCATTCACTGTCACATAGTCTTTTAACCCATCAGTCCCCAATCTTTTGGGCACCAGGGTCCAGTTCCATGAAGAAGAGTTTTTCTGTGGACTGGAGGGGACATGGTTTCATGTGCTGCCTGCAACCCATGGATGGGGCTTTGCTTGTTTGTGTGGCCTAGTTGCTGGCATGCTGCTGCCTAATGTCAGTCTATTGACTGGGGGTTGGGGACCCCTGTTTTTATCTCCATAACCCATAGTCTCCATGATCGAGTGTGGTGCTCACACACTCCCCTCTTTGCAAAAGTATCTCCCTTGCAGAACAAAGATTTGGTGAGTGCCAAAATTTAGCTCTTGTCTTTATTTTTAAGTGAGCCCATAGTCTTGGATTCTTCCAAACTGGGTGGAAAGACTTTCTTTTCTCCTGTCTAGTTACGGCTGAATAAAATTGCACCAGACCAAATGTTCCTTTTTTGTGTGTGTGTCACTGGACAATCGGGATTTATAACTGAACTCCTTTAGCCAGTTATTTTCCAATTCTTGGGTGAAACTTGAAATAATGTGTACATTAAGCTTTGTGGCTGATCTTTTGCACTTCCAGCTTGTTGACATTCTTGCAACATAATCCTTTGTTTTCTTATTGCTACCACACCTTGTACTGGGCATCAGGTTTGGCTCTTGAATGTTCGGTGAACTCTATGGCCAACCCCACATTTATGCACCAATGACACATAATTTTTACCTGGTGCTCAGAATGCGGATGAAGGAATGTCTTGGCCCCCTTCTTGATTCTCTTAAACCTGGGCAGATGTCAGAGAGAAGACACATATAAAGTATCAGATCAAGAGCAGCAGTGTTTAAGAGGGCAGATTGATAGCCCATTGATAATTTCCATGGAATTAAAAAAATAATCTGGTGTCCGAGGCTGCTCTTCATTCTGTCCCTCAAAAAGAACTGTATCTAAAATAGGGACAATTCAAGGAAGAAAAGGAGTGAGTTTTGCATCCTGGTTACCTGTTAGGATATTCAGCTTTCTCAGATAAATGCTGTGATTTCTGTCCTGTGCTCCCACCTGCCACTCAAGGAAGCAAATACAGGTAGTCCTTGACTTAAAACCACAACTGGGACCCAAATTATAATTGCCAAGCAAGACAATGTTGTTAAGAGAGTCCTGCCACAGTTGTTAAGCAAATTAGTGTGGGGGTTAAAAGAATCTAGCTTCCCCCATTGACTCTGCTAATCAGAAGGCAGGAAGGTCACAAATGGCAATCACACAACTCTGGTGTCAGTGTTCCAAGTAATACCACCCATGGCAAACAGAACTCCAAGGCAGGTCGATTCCTCAAAGAATATTTCGAGATATATTGGCACAGAGTTCTGTTTGCTATGGGTGTATTACTTGGCTTCAGGATCAACAATAGGGACACTGAAACTGTTGTAACCACATGCCAAGCATTTGCATTTTGATCATGTGACTGTGGAGATGAAATGCTGCAATGTTCGTAAGTGCAAGGACTGGTCATAAATAACATTTTTTTCAATGCCATTGTAACTTTGAAAGGTGGATAAATGAATGGTTGTAGGGTTGAGGTCTACTATGGCTACTGATCTTCCAGGTGAAGCTTCATGAAGGGAAAGTCACTCCAGAGCTTCTGCAGCAGACACAAATTCCTTGTCTTATCTAATCACACTTGGCCAATAAAGTATTCCATTCCATTCTATTCCATTCCATTCCATTCATTGTCCTATTCCATTCCATTTTAAATGGCATATAAATGCTAGCATGTTTCTCACCATTCCTTTACTGGCATGAAAGAGTTGACCACCTGGTTCACACTTACCTTCCCCTTAGGTCCTTATCCAAAGATGGAGCTATTATTTGGACTCCCTCCACCTCTTCCTTTTGAATTAACTTGGGCTTCTTGGAGAGACAGGAATTGTCTAAAAAGCCGGGTAAAATGCAAGCAACAATATTAACAAGTCTGGCTGAAAGAGCAGTTCTCCTGGCTTTCATTGCCAAAGGCCATCAGCCCGAAAATACGATACAGCGAAAACCCAGCTCTCTGTTGGAAAAAGCAACATTTCCTCTGCTGAACAGACACACCATTGTATTCGGAATCCTCCTTTCCGTGGCTTATCTGTGACATTGGCCTTGGCTTGCCTGTTGATTAGAGCCTGCTTTTGTTCCTAGGAATTACAATATATAATGGGAAGAGGACAAAACCTTCTTATACGTAGTGCATTCATTCAAAAAATGCAAAGACCGGAAGACCTTTTAAGCATCTCATATGAAGGGACCAGAGACAAGGTTTCATAGGCCCTCTAAATAAAATCAGAATTAGAACGATTCAGGAAAAATAAGAATGGTAATCTCAACACATTTGGAGTAACGTGCCAGGAAATTAGATTTTTATTACATGCCTCTGGAATTACAGCCAAAGAGAACCAGTGCAGAATTTTGCCAGTTTTCTGTGAGGCTGGATTCTTTCTTCCTGAAAGAAGTTTTGTATTGGCCATCCCTACAGTCCTTTCCATCACACACTGGACATGCCTATCTCAGGATCTGAACTGCTCTGGTGCCTTCAGATGCAAGTCAACCAAAGTAGCTGATTGAAAAGTACTCAAGGTCAATCCCTTGTTTAAAGAGCTTGGTTCAAAGGCAGATTTCTAGCTGTCCCACTTGGCTTTTAAAAAATGTTGTTGCAATTAAAACCTTAACTAAAACCCATAAACAAACAAACAGGCAGCTAGCATATCTTTCAGCTTTATATTTGTTTGCAAAAAAAGTCTCTGGGTCCTTTATTATTCTAAGAACATCTAGGCTCCGTGGGTATTCCTAGAAAACATAATCAAGTAGAGACCGAAAATGCTCTTGGAAAGAAAAAAAGAAAAAACAGAAGAGGTAAAACAGAAGCATAAGAAGAAAAGTAGAAGGCAAAAGGGATTAAAAAAAAATTCATATGGTAAAGGGTGGGTTTGCAAATATTTTTAATTCCTCAGAGTTTTTTCCCCATGAATTCTGTTAATAAGCTCTCCATCAATTGAGCTTTCATAGGAAAGGAAGTTTACAAAAGCACTCAGTCACAACTTGGACTATGAGGGTGGGTGCTTATTTATTTATTTTGGCCCTGGATATTAGCTGAGCCTTTTCAGAGGAATTGATTTGCATAGATATATCGGTAGCCTCACCTATGTGTGTTGAGGAGGGGGGGGGAGGGTTAATTTCTGTGGTTTTAAATTGGACCCCTCTCGGGGTCGCTTGTTAATTGGGCAGCTACATATATTGAACGAAAATAAATTAACACAATATTAATTATCTGGTATGTGTGCATGTTACATAAGTACATAAATACACGAGCTTTTCTCAAACGTATCCATTCCAGATGTGTTAAATTAAAGCTCTTATTGTCCCCAGGCAGCATGGCCATCAATCTGGATGGAGAAGGTTGGTATCTCTGGCAGAGGAATAATTATATTTTCTGAGAGAGATGTTTAATAATGGAGATATTCTAGTTAAATATCCACTCTGACTTTTTTGTTTCCAAGGCTTGATTTAAGGAGAGATGGTCTTTGGGGGGTTGGGAACCCCTCCCCCTGAGCTGCCCGGAGTGGTGGTGGTGAGGCTCTGACCTTAAACAGGCAGGAGGATCTTTCTCTGAATGTGGAGGTTTTTAACAATTTGTCTGAAATGGTATAGGGTTTCCTGTTTTAACAGGGGGCTGGGCTAGAAGACCTCTAAGATCCCTTCTGACTCTTGTCATTCTGTTAAAGGCCATCATCTTCTAGGTCAGACTTGAAGGACAAGAAATCTGTTAGGCCATTGAGGCTTTCCTTTCCATCACTGAAACAAATTATGCAAAAAGTTTGCCATCCTTTACAAAGCCAACCCTCCCTGACCTTGGATGAATACAGCAGGAACATTTGAAGAACATGCTCGGCTTTCGCTACACACAGAGTCCCACGGAAGACATTTTTTCCAACAGAACTGCCTTTTCAACTGATGCAGCTTGTCTATCAGCATGCAGCCGAGGTTGAATCGCCGTATTTGGTATCGCCGAATCTGTACAGGGTTGAATCTTGCATGCAAATTCCGCACGCAAAGCCAAGGAGCGGGCGACTAATAGTGCAGATATCCAAAGTTGGGCCATTGAGATGAGCAATAGTATGCAGAGCACCGAGTGCTTTAGGCTATCTGTGATCGTTTCTGACAAGGAGCAATATGCTTCGATTCCAAAGTGCCTTGATCAAAATGTACATCATCTGGTTGCCTGTTGGCTATCAGGGGCTTTAATGAGACATTCCAATAGCGGGAACTCCAACTGCTTGTCCAAACTTTGGGCCGATCGCAATAAATCAGTGTCCAGCCTTCCGTTAGGATTACACACATTCCTCAACTTATGACCCCAACTGAGCCAATTATGGCTAAGCGAGACAGCTGTTATGTGAGTTTTGCCCCATCTCACGTCCTGTCTTGCCCCAGTTGTTAAGTGAATCACGGGATCATTAAGCCAAGCTGGCTTCCCCCATTAACTTTGTTTGTCACAAGCCGTCTGGGAAGGTTAAAATGGAGATCATATCTCCCTGGGACATTGCAACTGTCATAAATACATGCCAGTTGCCCGGCATCCAAATTTTGATCACGTGACCAGAGGGGTGGTGCCGGCAACAGTCATAAGTGTGACAACTGGTGCTAAGTCACTTCAAATGGCCACTAAATGAAGGGTGGCAAGTCAAGGACAACCTATAATTCTCTGGTTTCTTTCCATCCTTTCCCAAGGCTCAGCTGTTCAATTTTCATTGGTTTCCAGCCATGCTGCTTTTTCTGTTCTTAGCTGGTGACCTCAGAAAGAAGCAGAAGCAGGAGGGCTTCTCAGCAGTGAGTCCCAGGTCTCACAACCCAGCGGGGGAAAGGTGAAAGCTTTGGAAAAGTCACTGTACCAGGAAGGCAGGTGCCTAAGTTGGAGCTTTGCCCATAATGTTTGATTTTAAAAACGGATAACAGTCTAGCTTGAACTGAAAGATAGAGTAGAATAATGGTTAACGTGATGGACTGGGAGTAAGATACTGGGTTCAGATGCCTTCTCAGCCACTAAGCTTAACAGAATAACAGAGGGACCTTGGAGGTCTTCTAGTCCAGCCCCTTGCTCAAGTACGAGACCCTATACTATTTCAGACAAATGGTTGTCCAATCTCCTTTTTAAAACCTCCAGTGATGTAGCACCCACAACTTCTGAAGGCAAGTTTATTGGATGACTTTGAACCAAGCTTCATTTTACCTGTCGGAGGGTTGTTACGGTGAGGATAAAATGAGGGGAAATAACTTCCCCTCCCCTCCCCATTTATACCAGCTCGAGCTTCCTTGGTAAGCAGCTTTAATCATTCAAGAAGACTTCTTCAAAAAATAAGAGAGCATCCACCAAGAAAGTGCACTTATGATCATACTTAGTCATAAAACCTTTAAGCTACTTAAAGTCTGTCGTCAGGGATGTAAGGGCTGAGGCACTACCCATGTTCAAGTCCGAACAAATATCAAGGTTCCATCAAACATCCATGTCCTGCATTAAGCTTCAAGGGTATGAATCATCAACTTGGGCTGGGTCTGACCTAGTGCTCAAGGAATTCACACAATCAAGCGTAATACCTGTAGCTTCCTGGTAGGACGCTAAACACCATCCCCCAAGAAAACTCCATTTAGAAGCAGCCTCGAAGCCCTAAATCTTCTGCATCCATCTCCGAAGCAACTTTGATTTTATCAGGTCTTATTCTACAGAGCTTCAATTCCACTGGGTGCCTCCCCTAACTGCATTCTGAAGGGCTGGGAAGCTTGGTTTCCAGTTCCAGGTCAAAGCTGTTCATAGCAAGATTGGGAACAATCGGCTGGCATCTCGACCGGTTCCCCGGTATTTGCCTTGGTTTATCGTATGGTCAGCTTCATCGAGTCCATCTTCCATTGGGAAGACTCTGGAAAGAACTTACAGACCCCTGTGGTTGCATCTATACTCTGAGCTGAGCTCAAACTACATCAATATCATTATGGCTTATGTGATATGGAAACACACACTTATTTTGTTTTTAGCCAGAAGATACATATTCCTCAATTAGGTCCAGGTGCAAGATTGTGGCATAAAGGAGAGGAGGGAGCTAAAAGCAGTCAATTCTTGACTGACTTCCCTCCCTCTCAAAACAGAAATACTGGTCCCAACTGGGTTGGCCTGCATTCGTATACTCAGGTCTACGCCTGAAATCCTCCATCCCAGGAGTAGAATAGTAGAATGTATATATTGTTTAGTAAGAAGTCAGAGATGGGGTGGCTTTTCAGCCTACATTCCAGTCAAGAAAAGTCAAGAGCGGCCAAGTCTTAAATCTGACTTGAACTCAAGAATCAGGAGCTGGAAGAGTCACTGCCCTGAAGTTGTCCATATGCATTTAACATCAAGGTTGCAGGCTGATCAAGAGCATAAATGATCTGCTCCCCACCTTTTCCTTACTAGGTTGAGCAGAATTGCATTTCTTATTCTATTTGTGTCCGTGTCTACAGATAAAGCAGATGCAAAGGTTACAAAAACCTATTCTGGAGAGATGTCGCCATCGAACGAAATCCCTAGGATGAACTCACAGGGGCCGAGTGAAGATTTGATTAGCATATTCAGCACGAGTGGACTGAATCTCTGAATCAAATTGACTTTCTGAATTTGCCTCAAACCTCAGAGTCAAACTGAATGATTCAATGACCTTTCACGACTACAAAGAAAAGTGTGTGTTCAGAATCACAGCAGCCTGAAAATACAGTTCGAAAAACTGAATTGGATTGATTCAGGGATTTGAACTGACAATTCGAATCAGGTCTGACTTGATCTCCACATCCTTGCATAAAACTGTGAGCAATCTAATTTAACATATCTCATTTTCTTTCTTCTTGTTGTAGACTCTGTTTGAGGGTCTAACAGAGCTTTTCACCTTCATCTCTCTTCTGTTGTAAATGTTGATTTGGGCTTGAATGTGTTTGAAACTGGAGAATAGCCAGGCCTTTTCTGGTGAGAAAGCCTGAGGGCACAACAGATGGTAAAACATTCAACCCATAACAGGCAATTAGATTCAGGTAGTCAAATGAGTTATTTAACTATGTTAAGTATTACTTTTTAGAATTATTTTCAAAAATGTCTAGGAATTATTTGCTAAATCAGATCGGTTCCCGGATTGGACCATAATTTCAGCAGCGGGAATAAGCACAGGCTTCAAAACACAACTGTACATGTTTATAAAGAGAGAATGGATGTTGAACATTTAAGCAAGAAACTTTTCCTGGAGGGGAAAAAGCATTCTACAGGATCTCCCATGATAAATGTGTTCCTGATTGGAAAGCCAACTGACTACTAATTCTCAGTGTGCGAGCCTGTATTTTAACTGGGGAACATAAGAAAATAAGCAGGATGCCCTAATGTTAAACAGAAGGGCTGAGGTTTGCCAGAAAAGTTGTTAAAAAGGTGAAAAAATATGGTAGGTCACATTCTTCCTTTTCTGTGTGCGTAGATGCAGAATTGCCATGTTTCTTGAATGTCATGTTTTGTTTTGTTTTCAGGCTAGGAGGAAAAGTGACCTAAAATGAATAGGTTTCACTGCTGACCTATAGAGTTGTAAAGGGCCGGGTAGAACATTAGAACTGGACTTGTAAATTGCTTTTGCTCAATGCTGCAAGTCTTAGTCCTGACCCCAGGGTTATCCTTGCCATGGCTGGGGGGGCTGGATAATCTTCTTCCCAAGCTCCAGCTGCCCCACCCCATTCATCTCTTCTTCCTTCTCTGCCCCCTCACTGATTCCTACACACCAGGCAGGGCTGCCATATTTTTTCACGATTGGTACTGTGCTTGTAAATCAGTAAATAGATATTTCAGAGAGAGAATAGGATAACTTCTAATGAGAATGATGGACTTCAGCCAAGGAAGATAGAGTTTCAGTTTTTTTCATTCAGTCACAAAGCTTATGCTATGACCTTGGAGCAGGCTGTCTCTCTTTTCTCATTCTCTCTCCTGCTGCATAACAGGATTTTGTTGTTGTCTTTAATGAGGATAAAGTCAGAAAAAAAATGACCCTGAGTTTCACAGGAAAAGGCTGGGGGCTACAGATGTAAATACTTCATAATCCGTAAATACACTGCAGTAACCATTTTGTGATGCGACCGTGAACTGAGAATGTGGGGAATTGCAGAGCCCTGAACATTTATTGATATGCCATAGTATTGATGGACCATCTACAGGTAGTTCTCGACTTACAATTCATTTAGTGATCGTCCAAATTTTCAATAGCGCTGAAAAAAACTGACTTACAACCATTTTTCACACTTATGATTATTGTGGCACCCTCTATGGTCACATGATCCATAGAACAGAACAGAACAGAACAGAACACAACACAACACAACACAATATAATACAATACAATACAATACAATACTTTATTTTGCCAAGTGTGGTTAAATGCATAAGGAATTTGTCTCTGGTACAAAAGCTCTCAGTATACATACAAACAACAGAGTGATAAGTCATAGATCATAAATCATAAGATACAAACAATTGATAAATCATAATATATTTGTAGGAGAAGGTAGTAGGAAAGATGAGAAGAAAGATGACAAGGATAATAGCAATACAGCCCTACTCTTTAGGCATAAGACAGTGCTGTGGGAGTTAGGTGTTTAGCAGAGTGATGGCATGGGGGAAGAAACTATGAAGAAAATTAAGAATAAGGAAGGAGAAGACTCCGTGGCATTGCAAGTATGAGCAAAAGAACAAAAGAGCAAAAGGCATGGAGAACCTATGGAGGTTGCTGTCACTGGTGGTGATCTATAACGTATGGTGCCATCCTCCTGAATCTCCACTGCCCACAGGAGGATTTTCCACCTGATTTTCCACCCTTGTGATTTAATAGGAGCCTAAGATGACAGGGAGGGTGCAGATTGTTGAAGACACAGCTGTTCCGCCTCCCCCAAAGGTAAACCATACAGACATACCCCTTTGGTCACTACCTAAGGAAACACGTGAAATGCCCTTCTCTCCACCCGATTACTGTGCCTGTTATTTCAAAAGTGCACTCCTTTTCATTCAATATTATTATTATTTATGAATAATGTAGAAAAAATGGAGGAGAAATGTTCCATGTGGCACTGATTGGAATGCTAAGAATTAGTATCAATGAGTCTCTCTCTCTCAACCAGCTTAAGTCAACCAGGCATAGTCCAGCATGGTAGGACAACAACCTCATGTTCCCTGGTCAATATCTGAAAGAAAGTAGAGGAGCTGTAAATCAAGACACCGGAAGTTGTTGGGCTGGAGACAACTGCTTTCTACAGAATATATAATTGCAGTTTTATTGGGGCTCTGGTGGTCTCATGTACTGATTCATTCACTTCAGTCCAACAGAGCTAATGCATTCTCCACTGGGTGGGGATAATGAGAATCATAATCCAACATATCTCAAGATCAGTAACTCTGTTGTTCGGATGACAAAATTAAAATGAAGAAGAATCTGACTGGTGGGTTCCCAAGGTGGAAGACTGCTAACAGCTGCTCAGAGTACCTACAGTGTATACTTCAAACTTTAGAAGAAGGAGGAGCAGAACCTGGAGGTGGAACCTGGAGCCTAGGTGGTGCAGTGGTTAGAGTGTTGAACTGCAGGCCACTTCTGCTGATTCAATCTAGCGGTTCAAATACCACTAGGCTCAAGGTTGACTCAGCCTTCCATCCTTCCGAGGTAGGTAAAATGAGGACCCGGATTGTGGGGGCAAT
>JANHFL010005044.1:6643-28111 GCA_032468155.1 Oxyrhabdium leporinum
ATAGATAGATAGATAGATAGATAGATAGATAGATAGATAGATAGATAGATAGATAGATAGATAGATAGATAGAATGTAGTGATTCTGAAGAACTGTCTGCTTAAATGGGAAATCGAAATGACTTTTTTTTTTTTTTTTTTAAAGGATAATTGGGTCTAAATTCTTGAAGTTCAGATGAGAAGATTTTCTGGATTCTGAAGATATAGTAGCAGGCTGAGCTCAGAGGTTGCAAGATGGAAGAAATCTCTTATAAACCCTCTGGTTTTCACATACCCTGAGATGACTTCTTGACTTGAAGTGACTGCTTGGTGCTGCCACCATCGATGTTCTTTGGGAATGCCTGTACCTTGATGTCTTCTTTTTTTAGCACCAGATACAAACTAGGAACTCCACTGCCTATGGGCTTATTTGCAAATAAACTGGGGAAAAGATAAAAGAATGAGACAAGTTCTATAGTGCTACTTCTTTGCTGTTGTAGCTTTGAGGTTTGTGGCTAGGGAAGTCAACCCTCTCTCTTTCAGGGAATTAGATCTGTAGCACAAAGTATAATGTGAAATTCAATACATTAGAATAAAATGCAATGCTTTCTTTTTCATTTGTGGTAGCCCCTTGCCAAAGCTAATCAGCGGTGAGGTAAGAATACAGAGTTGATCCAAATCTCAAACAGTGATTGAAAAATGCTTCTCCCATGCAATGAAGTTTCAGAGAAATGTGTGACTTTGAACAAATCCTAATATGATATTGGTTTGCATATTTGAAATTATTTTAAGGCAGAAAAATGCCACTTGGCACACAAAAACACATACAGAAGCCATAAAATTAACTTTAACAGCAGAGAACAAAAGAATTATCTTGGGGCAATGCTACCAGGTGAGTCCTTGAATCAGAAATTTCTGAACTTGGGGTTTGTTTGTTTGTTTTCATTCTGAAAATCCAAAGCTTAAATCTTAGTTGAGGGGAGATGGCAAGCTCCTTGTTTCACAGCCTTTCATCCATCAGCTTTCTGCTATTTCTTCCTTGGAGTTCTGCCATCTTTTCTGGGGCTTCGTGGGATATCTTCCTTCCTATATGAGCAGGAACGTGTAACACCTTGGGTAGACCCTCCCCTCAAATTTTGAGCATTGCATATGTCTGGATTTGCAGCTGACAGTCTGGGATCCTGTGAAGTTGATGAATGTGGGATATGGCTTACCTGCCTTGCCACTACAAAGGCAGTTTGTATTCTAGAAATGGTGTGCAGGCAGGAAGCAAACATAGAAAATGCTCAGATAAGCATTCTTCTCAAGCTACCCGGAAATCTTCAACTATCCAAATGAATGAAATGCAAACACCAATTTCAGCTAAGCAACTTGAGAAAAGGAATGAAATACAAAATAAAACAAAACCAAGGGGAATCCATTAAATGTTGCCCCCACCTCAAACATAGCTTTCCGTGCCTGAGTATTATGAGGTAAATAGTTCCTTTGAATTATTTTCATCCATAGACCTCCTAATGGCTTAGACAAATAGACCTGCTTGAGATTGGCACATAAAACTTCCTGGGCTGGTAAATATGCTTTCCTTCCAATAGTTAGTAACCTCAGGAGATATATTAAGATCTGAACATGCACTCTCCTCTGACTTTGAGAATAGCTTCTGCATATTATGAGTTCAGGAGGGTTAAAGTTAAGGGTTGAAATGCTGCCCAGATTTTTCATGGTGAGCAGATAAACAGAGAAGATGAGTCTCCAGCAATATTGATCTGGCACTAAATTAAAAAGAAAGCCTTTAGCATTTCACTTCTCCCTCTTCTCTCAAATATCCATCATTTTGTTTCTGCCATCATTTCTGTACCTCCTGGCATGCCACCACCTTCTGCCAAATCTGTGTGTCTCCATGTCTGCTCTTAACATCTCCCCTGCTCCTCTTTCCCCTTTATGATTGTACTTCTTCAGTTATATTGCCTTTGTTCTGCCGGTTTAGCAGTTTTATATACAATTTTCGTATTACCTTCTTTTACCACTGCAATCTATTAAAAAAAATGAGTGAGCTTAATCACCTTTACAACTATTATCTAATCTTTTCAATTGCTCAATAAGCAAAGTAACCTAGATGAAACTAAGAGAGCCAGTTTAGTCTAGTGGTTAAAGCATCAGAAACCAGGAGTTCTAGATCTGCCTTAGGCATGAAGCCAGCTGGGGCACTTAGGGCAGTCACTCTTTCTCAACCCTAGGAAGCAGGCAATAATAAACCATTCCTGAAATCTTGCAAGAAAACTGCAGGATTTTGTCCAGGCATTTTCAAGGTGTCAATACTGACTTGAAGGCACAAAACAAATCAAACCTTTATTATATGCATAAACCAACATAATGTGAAGAGTAAAAAAAAAAACTAAACCAAAAAACCCAGTCATTATCCCCTGAGCAGCCTTCCCTAACAGGGTGCTCTCCATATGGGTAGGAATACAATTCCCTTAACTCCTAATTGGGAATCTAAGGAGTTGCAAGCCAACACATCTGGAGAATATCCTATAATGCAAAAAAATTACAAGTAGCAATTCATTATTAACTATTATCTTTATGGACTTTTATAAAAGCTTTATAGACATGATACAGTTTTATAGAAATCTACACATTAGTGATTTGAACCCTGAATTTGATGGAATTATACTGGTTATTTGGAAGACTTCATTTATCCCAATAATAAATGAAGATAGTAACTAGGATGACAAGATACTGCCACTTCTCCAGCCCTTAATTGCAGATGAGATGGAAAGGGTGAATGTTGTGGTGGGCTCTCTGGTTCTGACTTAAGTAATTGGCAAATCAATTTTATCATCTTTTCAAATTTCAATCAGAGAAGTGCTGGCAGGAGGAGTCTTGGCACCCCTTTATAGCCAATTATGAAATATTTGATTGGTATGAATCTTACTCTGATTTGGTAACCTTCATAGTTCAAATTTTTGTCTGAATTTAAAATTCTTTTTATTTCATCCTCATGTTTCAAACTTCATGGTGATTCGTCAGCAGAACTCATGACTAAATGACTCTGGTTAAATGACGGTAGTATTTCTCTTAAGTTTAACTGGCCCTCTTGGTGATCCATGTTGTTTTCTTTCCATCAACAGAATTAAATTGATTTGCTAGGGCCATCTTTAGCATACTGAAAGAAACCAAACCAAACCAAACCTTCCCAATGTAAAATATGGTAGCACTTTCCTGCAATCCACCATGGAAGTGTGAAGCAAATCCATTTGTGTTTCATGGAAATGTAACCAAATAAAGCATGCACTATGTGTAAATGCCAAAGGCATAATAAAATGACTTGATAATGAAATGCTTTGGTATGATGTGAAAAAGAACAATAAAGATGCATTTATTTATTGCAATTTAATCTTGGTTTTATTCAGAATGGGCTTTTAAACACTATTATAAATCTTGTCACTTGCATCTCTTTGCTTCCTGCAAAACCCCTCCTCTGCTTCTCAGAATTTAATCTAGGATCTCTTCAATTATAAAATTACAAAGAGAAGATCATTGTAAGTATCTTGGCCCATTTTTAGATTGGTTTGCTTCTGGCTCTTATTAACATAGGGTCATGAAACATGGCATGATTTGAAAGAAGATTAGGCAAAATAATGACTTCATCATACATATTAAGTCAGCTCCCATTATCTTCATCTTCATCAGTTTAGGCTCATTATCAATCCCTATTTAAATGCAAGTTAAAGTCAAACTGAGGAACATGCTACATATTTTTTAAAAATCTCTCATTTAAAGAACTTTTGCATATGTAAAAAATAAATTGATCTTAATGTAATTTGCATAAAATGAAAAATACCTGCTTTTAATCAGGTGTCAGTCAATGGAACCAGTAAAATTTCTGATGCAGTCATTAAAACAAGAATACTAGATATAAAGCTTGTTTTCATTGGGATTAAACAAAGCAGTGAAAAGAAATGTAAATTTACTTTCATAACCTCAATCCTGATAGAAATTCCTTTTATACTCTAATTAGTTTTATAAATATTTCCTGGCCCTATGTATACATTAAATTATTCTGATAAGATGTTTTTATATAGTATTCAAAAGACAACAGCTGCATCCAAAATGGATGTTTAAATTATTGTCATATATTTTTTAAAACAGTTTTAAAAGCATTATATTCATAACAGATTTTTCACACTGGTATAGTACTAAAATGGCATAGGATGTACCTATTTGTGGATTATCTCCGGTGGGATTGGGATGTGATTCACCCATCCTTACTTGAACTTTTTCTGCTCCATTCTTGGGAGTTGCCTGTGTAGAGTAATGTGTAATAATAGTTCTCTTTTCTCTGAGGTCAGTTCCATTCAGTTTCTGGAGAGAACAAAATTGAGCCCAAGGTCTCTGCTTTGCAATGTTCCTCTGAGTTCTATGGATTCTATCTAACATTCACATTAGGCTATTGGAAATGGTAATCCAATGGCATGAGATTGGATATCAATATGTTGATGATATCCAGTTAAGTTTCTCAATCCTGGACTGGAAAGACAATGCTGCTGAGGTCCTATCCTGGTTCATGAAATATGTTAAGGTTTGGGTGGGAATGAGCAAGCACATTTTCAACCTAAGCTCAACTGGCAGAAAATTTAAGAATCTTCCTTTCTAAAAGAGCCTCCAACTTTAGTTCTTGGAGGGATTGTACTTCCCCAGGTAAAACTTGAACATACTTTGGTGTGGGAAGATGGGGCTTCTAGACTGTTGGTTCTTGCTTGGTGAGCTGTGGCAGGAAGATCCTCACAGGAATTCATTTGATGAGAAGTTGTGTCCTTTCCTAGACTATTGCAATGTGCTTTAAATGATCTTTTTAGAGCAGGGGTTTCAAACTCGCGTCATCATGGCATCATCACATGACATATCACAACTTTTTCCCCCTTTTCTAAATCGGGTGTGGGCATGGCCAGCACACAGCATGAGTTTGACAGCCCTGTTTTAGAGCATTTGAAAGCTACATCTGGTCCATGATGCTGCAGTACAGGACAATATAAGTGTACATCATTTTATCCACACAACACTTCCATTCTGCAAACTGTACTTGTTACCAATTAGTTTCTAGGTGTTAATTCAAGGGCAGGTTGTCACATATAAAGTCCTTCATAGAGTAGGGTCTCTATACCTGTGGGACTTCTCATTGCTTCTTCAAATATGATAAGATCTGAGTCCCATAATTAAAGCTGTGTAATTTTGCAGAACTTTGAATTACCTTCTCTCTGATTACCTCTGCCTGGTGGAACAGAATACTATGTGGAGTCTAGATAGTAAAGGCTGAATCATGGTATTCTTTTGGAAAAAGCTTCAAACTTGACCCTTTCAACATGCCTTGGGCAAGATGACCTGTGATTCTACTTTTGATTTTGCTTCATGTTTCATGACTTACATAATTGTTCTGCTATTTCCCCAACATGGTGTAGGAGAAGGACTGGCAGAGCCAAGGGAAGGAATAAAAAATAAATCACTTAAATTGAACTATTAAGTGTAGATCTAGTTTTTCACACCTGACACATGGTTTGCTAAATACTTCTGTGCTTTGTTGCTGTTTTTAATTCATATCTGTGATATTGTATACGCTGCCTAAAGTTGTTATGGTGACTAAAGAAACACACACACACAGACGGACACAAACACACACATAAATATTCATTGATAATGGCTAACATAAATATTGTGTTCCATCAGAAAGCTGTAGAACTCATGGCTTTTTGTAGGCAAACTTTGAAATGTTAACTTTTACTAAGATCAGCAGAATTCAATGACAAATGATTACAGAAATTATGGTTATTTATACATTATTGAAAAGGTACATTTTATAAGAGAATTCACCCAATTTGCTCTTGGCATTTTGTCCCCAATGAGACATTGATTTTCTTAAGTGCTGTGCAAGAGGTGGGTTGGTGAATGGTGTCAACAGCAGGCTCACTGAAGAAAGATGAGCTAAACTTCTCTTCCTCTGGATCAGGATTCTTGTGAGAAATGACCCAAGATTTGTATTAAAAAACATGATGTTATTAATAATTCACTTAAAATGTAGTTTAACTCTCAGATAAAGTAAAGTAATTTAGTCATGACCGTATGCATATTCTAGGGAGCTTAAGACACAGACTCCTATCTTTCCACTTGTAGAAAAACCTGTACACTGCTTTTAATTTCCAAAAAGGTTAAACAGAAATCTGGCATTTTGCAAGCAGATGATCAGTATCCTCTCCATTTTGGTGACAGACTTTGAACCAGAGTTGAGTCTGAAGTTATTCTTTGCCCACCTGTCAGGAAACTGAACATTGGGGTTGAAGAGAGCACCCTGCAGAGCAAGAGAGGTGATGGGATTGCTCACCAGGTTGTCTTTTAGTGCTACCGTGTTTGTAACTGGCCTCTCCCTCTATCCTACTCCCTCTATCCTTTCATGGGAGCATTTGCAACATACTCTTTAATTATCCACTTGTGCTCACTTTTGCCAACACCAAAAGATTGGCAACTCCTAATCGAAAGGAAATGTTCTATTGGCTCGACTGCGAAACATTAGGATTTTAAGATTAAATTGCCACAAAAACGTTGCAGCCCCGAACAGCATGTGATCAAGCAAGATGAAAGCAGGCTGTTAAACTCTCTGCCCCCACTGTAACTTTTAAGTGAAAGGGATGAGGTTGGTTGAAGCATTTAATGGTAACAAAACACGATCAGCCGGTGAGCTGCTGTCAGCTCATTAAGTTGTGCTGTCCACGAGAGGGGAAAGGCATCATCTTTAAGAAACGCTGTTCAGAAAACTCTTAGAGCATTTCATGAAAATGTGACCATTTCCTGCATTGCTGATCTCTCTTCTGTGGATTGACTCTCTCGCCGTGCCGAGCCTGTTGAAATGGAGGCAGTTTGGAACGGCCTTTCTAAGTGAAAAATGGAGATTGGAGTCAAGAGAGCTTTTTAAACAAAATATACTTTTTTTTGCCTTTCTCCACACCATCAGCTACATCACTGTACGTTATACCTTCTGCCTTAACAGTGACTACACTGGACTTGGTCAATATCTCTTTCCCTGGCTATTGAGCCGCTGATGTTGAAATGGTGGGGGGGCAGGGAATGTGGTTATAAAGTCAGGGTCATCTCCTGAGATAGAGTCATAGTTCAACACTTTTAAATTGCATTACCTCCTCTAATTTGTCAGACACTGAAGCTTCAGATCATTCCGAGGCCAATCTCTGCCACAATTTCTACTACTGATAGTGCAGGAAGCCCATTAATGTTGACACTCAAATGATGAGTTAAACTTGCCAATGGCTCTCCAAAGACCAGCTGAAGACCCCACAGACAGTTACACCCACATTATCTGTAATTGATGTAGTCATCTGGTTTCTGTTTAGGGACAATGAGGAAAAAAAAGTTAGCCATTATCACTTTTTAAAAAACAACAACAACCCTTATTTATGCTTTCTTCATTGTAAAGTGAGAAGGAGGATGAAATTAGTTGCATTGACAACATGCCGTAGAGTAACATCGATGGTAAATAAATAAATGTTCAGAAAATGTTCAAAAAGTCTAAGAAAAACAACTGCAAACCTAAAAAAGTTCTAGGAGACAAACATTTACTAGGAACCACCAACAGGGCTTAGATTTCTTTTCTCCACCTAATTTTTCTTTTACAATTTAGATCACGGGTATGCAATTCATGGCATCACATTGCTGTCACACGATGTATTGCGACTTTTTTTCTTTGCGGAGCTGGGTTGGGTGTGGTCTCCACATGATGCATCTGGCCTGTGGGCCACCAGTTTGACACCCGATTTAGATGCATGGTGTGTGTGTGTGTGTGTTTGTGTGTGTGCCTTCTGCTCAATATTGACTCCTAGTGACTACCTAGACAATACTTCACAGCTTCCTTAGCAAGGTTTTCAAAAGGGATTTGTCATGGCCTGCATGTTAAGTTTGAAAGAGAGAGAGAGTAGTTCAAGGTCATCCAGCTGCCTTCATGACTAAAAAACGGATTAGAATGCACAGTCTCCTGATTTTTTATCTGGAGCCTTAACCACTGTACCAAACTTCGATGCATGCTAGCAGTATTTTTTAAATTCACTTTGTCATATTACATTTTGGTTTGATGTAAATACAAATCTATTACTTAGTAACCCAATTTCTGTATGCTTGTGTGTTTATGTGTGTGTGTAAATATATAGAAGGAGGCAGATAGTTGGAAAGATGTATACATCTGTGTGTGCATATGGAAGTATTTTAATTTTGTATTGCTTGATAAATTTTAGGCCATCACATCTAATCCCATGATCATGTGATCATGATGAGGCAACTGACTGGTGTTTACAACTATTGCAGTGCCCTGTGATCATGTGTTCACTTTTTATGACTTTCCCTGCCGGTTTCCCACAAGCTAAGTAAATGAGGAAGACAACAGGGAAATTCACAAATTCATTTGCTATGTTCCACCATTTGGCAAGCAGTAACTCCAGGGCCCGAAATAACTGTGCAGCTACCTTTCACTCTCCCTCACCTGACAGCAGTTTTTTACCTACCTGCCAGCCTCTTGCAAGCCACTTACAACTTCCTGCTGGTTTCTCTTCTGACTCTTGATTCTATTTTTTTTTAATCAAATGTTTTGCTTTTGATAGAACAGAGATGGCTTTTGAAAATATTTGCACAGGAAAAAAAATAGGTGAAATGCTCATAAATTGGCTCTGATAGTATTTCTTAGTTATTAAATTGCCAGTGAGTATATACTGTATGTATACGGTATGGAGTCTTTCTATCTTCCAAAGGTTCAGTAAATTCAATAAATTCCCAAGTTTCAAATAATTCAATACAGTCTCATTATTGAAAAGCTCTGCCATACTGCATTTCCTCCTCCTCAACACACACTTTTGGGAAGAACATTACTAAGTGAAGAAGCTTTGAAAAAACACCACCAACCCCAAGTAACACCCAAAAATATCCAAACTCCATGGTACTTGGTCAAGTATTAAAGATGTATAGAGCTGATCTATACAATGATCATCTTATGCTATATGCATTTGTCAATGCTTTAAAATCAGCTGATAAAGCCATTTTGTGTACACTGATCTTTCTAAAGGGAGGCTAGGATTATTTTCTCTGTAACAATTGTTCATCTGTACAACTTCTGTCCCTAAGAGATTAAATAATTGTTCCAACTTATATCCTTCCTTTTTTATTTATCTGGTTGGCTTTTCTTTAATGCTTACTGTCCTTTATTAGCATCTGAAATTGAAAGATAAAAGATGAATGGGATTTTTATTATAAAGTGCTTCTGCTTATTTACAATTAGTTTAGTGAGCAAAATTGGTAAGATTCATGCTCAGCACCCAGAATAGAACTGTAAAACAGATGGAGAAGGAAGCCATTTTTCCTCTATGTGTTCTTTGCATTTGACTTAATTTTAAGATCTTCTTATGGGGAAAAACTCGGACATGAATACTGACCAGTGCCTGCCATTTCTTATTTAAAAAACAAACAAAGCCTATGTGATGATTCCACAATCAGAGTAAGACTTTACTACAAGATGTATTAGCTCAAACTTCTTTATACGAGGCTGTTTTTTAGGTCCTTCCCTGTTCAGCCTATGCATGAAGTCATTTACAAAGAAATGTTCAGATTAAAGTTCTGCACTCCCAAAATAGGGAAACAAACACCACCTTTTGCTCTATGAAAATGATGCAGCTATTATCCTGAAGACTCCAGCTGACCTTAGGTGAACACTTCAAAGTTTAATGCAGTACCACAAGGAAAACTGCCAGGAAGTAATTTTCAGGAGACTAAACTAATGGCTTTTGCCAAAAAAACACAGGAAGCTGAACTAGATAATAGAAGGGCAGGAAATGGAACAAGTCAAGGAATATAAATAACCTGATATAATGCTTCGTGGAAAACCCACATGAGTTTTGTGGTGCTAGGGAGGCAAAGAAGTTATCCTAACATTCTTCTGTTGGAAAGGTGGAAAATGCATCCCTGCATCTCTGAAACAATTTCCTGCTAGACCTTTAGCTCAGTTGCTGTATGTTTCACAGATGGGTCATTACCCCAATTACAAGTCCCAGGAAATAGTTCAATCTAAGTTCACAAGAGTGGTATTTTGAGCACCCACATATGTATTTGACGCAGCCCTGAGATTAAAGGCTAGTCATTGAATTCTGGTGTATTAACATAGTTAATATTTAATTATTGACTTAAATGCCACTATTTTCCCATAGGGCTAAGCCCTCTTGACCTGGTTTACCAGTTTCAGCCTTTAAGATATCAAACAGTTTGGGAAAAAGTCTAACCTTATAGTCTCTCTGTAGATGTTCTACCTCTTTAAGAATTTACCCTAGGGTAAGAAAATCAACAAAGGCTGTTAATTACTGAATAACAAAATGAAACAGGTCTATTTCAAACTGCATGAGAGAATGAACAGAAATCACTTATGGCCAATGGCTAGCAATGTTACATCTTGTACTTTAGCAATCTGGATTTTTATATTTATTTTTGATGGGGGGAGGCAGCCAGGTTTAACAGCTTATTCTTAGCAGATCTAAATGGGAAATTCAATAAGGTCCCTGTGGCTTTCTGAACCTGTCTGCAGCTTGCATGCTGCTAAAACCATCCTTCACATGTTGCTATCTTCTATCTTGTGTAATTACATGTCCCAGGTTGGTCTGATGAATTTTGTGCCATTTGCCTTGGTCAAAGGAAAAAAAGTTTTGTTACACATAATACTGCAAACCTTTGAGTGGCTGCTGTTCGTATCCGTTAAGAAATATGTGTGGTTTCTATTGAGTCATATACTCATATTTTTGTTACATTGTTGGTATTTAAATGCAATTTTACCTTAATTTCATTTTTTTTCCTGAGTTTTGATCAAAACAGATTAAACTGATCCAACATTAATTTAAAACATTACCTCAGTACAGACTAGAGCAGTGATGGTAAACCTTGTCATGTCAAAAATTCAGAAAATGCCTAACTTGACTCCAGTGGCATGTCACCCCTCCCAAACAAAAGACTAGTTTGGCCTCCCCCAAACTAGGCCACTCTGAACAGTAGTAGTATTCAGCAGAAATGCTGAGGCTGGGCCTGAACTCAAAGTCTAGGCCTTAACTTCAGCCTGAGCATCAACACTGCCACTCAAAAAAGCTGCCAGAGGGAGTGATGCAATTCCCTTCACAGCCCAGTGTTCCACTGGATCTGCCACATCCTGCTTACCTTACCTTTAAGCCGTGATTTCTTTATTTTGACAGGCCTCTGTGGCCTACCTGCAATTCAACTGGGCCCCATGGAGAATGCTCTTTCGTGGCTTCTGCAGCTTCCAAAAACTGCACAAAAACAGGCAATTGTCCTGGTCTAATTTTTGAAGGCTCTGGAAGCTATGTGAGAGTATGGCCTTCTTGCCTGACTTCCAGAGTGTCAGGATGCTGTGTGAGAGCATACCCCATTCTTATGTAGCCTCCGCAGCCTCTGAAAATTGTTACAAGAACAAGCATGTCACGTCTGACATTTATGTCATAGATTCATCATCAGTGGACAATTCAGGAATCCCTAAACTTGACATCTTTTGGACTTGTGGACTTCAATTCCCAGAGTTCAACAACTGGCTAAGGAATTCTGAGAATTGAACTCCATATTAAAGTTGCCAAGTTTGGAGACCCTTACACTAGTGAATCAATATAATTGGACACTGCCTTAATTCATATACATAGTTTTCCCTCTAATTATTAATGCACACAGATAAAACATACCGAGAAAGTATTATGCGATTCATATATAATTCTATCTCAGGGGGAAAAGTGAGACATTTGTATTGACTCTGGTAGGGTTAAATCCTTTGATAAAGCAATGGGTGTGATTTAAGAGCCAAAATGTTGAGAACCACTGCAATAGACTTTACTGAGTTAAAAGGACCAATGGCCCTTCAATACTGACCAACATTCAGTGGTTCTTTCTGCAGGAAAAGTCATAACTTTAACAAAAACAATCCCCTTTGAAACAACTATAAATTCTTACACAATCTGAGCAAAGATTTTAACTGAGTGACTCCTAAATTTGTATTTTTGCTTGCATATCCATATGAATGTATTGATTAAGACATGCACACTTGACAATGAATGAATGATTATATCATGATATGAGGACATACATAAAGGCTTATGTCCCAAACCTCCATGTATTCTTTCCGAATATACTCTATGCTTACATACTGATACAAATATGACATCAGATGCTCCTTAGGTTCCTAATTCCGTGGATAGAATAACTTTATTCCTGAACCCTGATTTCCTTTGCTATTTTTTTATCTAGCAACAGACTGATGTAAACTCTTAGGCTATTTGATTTGCATTTTCAATTATTTGTCCTAAAAGTGGAAAGATGTGTAACCTTAACAAACTATGGAAAAAATGATTTTGAATATGTTGTCTTGTATTAAGGCCACTTGCATAGCAATATTAAATAAATCTTTTCAGTGCCAACTATATACCAAAAAGAATATCTGACTACCAATAACTGGGACTATGCACATACCAAGGAACATAATAAGTGTTTCTGCTTTATGTGCATTTAATGGAAATTATTACTTTCTCCATTTTTCTTTTCTTGTTAGCTTGAATCAACTGGTTTCTAGTCCAAGATCTTATGCTTGACTGAATTCTTAGTGTCTAGGAAAGAAAAGAATAACTCTGAGAAATGATTCTATTTTAGAATTCAGTTTACTATGATCATTTGTGAAAAATGAGCTTTTTCCTCACCCAATCCTTTTAATTCCAGTAAATAAATAAAATGCACACAAATTTCATCTATGTTGTTATAACTGCTTGTGGATATATTTGCTGTGGTCCTTCAGTGTAACCTATAATCATACATTAGCCTAGATAAAGCAAGAAATAATTGATTAACTTCAGCAGGAATGGCAGAAATGTTCCCAAATATGTCACCAGAATGCTGGAAATGCAAACAGGTACCAAGATCCTACTATCATATGTGGTAGACCTGTCCAATGGCAAAAAAAGTATTGGTCAAAGATAAAAAGATGGCTAGAAGAGATGACAGCACAGCAAATAGATTTGAAGCCAGAATTATTCTTATTAGGAAAATTATCGGGGAAATATAATAAAAGAACCACATGCTTAATCCTACATGTAATAACAACAGCTAGAATTACCTATGCACAAAACTGGAAAAACGAAAGTACACCTACAGATTAAAAGGTAATAGAAAAAATACTAGAGTATGCCAAAATGGACAGGTTAACGATGGAACTTAAAGATAAAGAGGAAACAGAATATTATTTAACATGGGAGATATTGTACAAATGGTTAAATGACAAGTGCAGAGATTAGTACCTTAACAATGAAAGAAGATTAACAAAATAAAGATAAATACAGGCATATAGAAATATGTAAGAATTTATATTGTAAACAATACCACTATTGGACTGTATGCGAACACAACTTAAAATGTATAGAGTAACTAATATAATAAAGTACTAAGATACAACTATGAAAACAATAGGTATAATTATGATGTACAATACTATGTACTTAAAAAAGACTATATTGTATAGCTATGAGAACAATGGTTATAACCAGGGTGTATAACACAATATGTATCGAAAGGACTTGATACAGCCAGTACACGGTCGCTGCAAAACTGAAAATGTAATGTACAATGTATAATAATGAAATGTATAATGAAAAATGTACAATAAAAATATTTATTTTTTAAAAAAGAGTTGATTAGCAAAACAAAACATTCTTTCTTCTTCCTAGTGTTTTAAATGGAGAAAGTTTTATTTTAATAGGAAATGAGAGAGGGTGGAACAGAGTTAGCTGTTTGTGTGTTTATGTATCTGTGTATGTATGTGAGCGACACAGGGAGAGAAAGGAGGGGGAGTGAGGGAAAAAGGGGAGGCTTTTTTGAGAAGTGAACTGATTTGAAAGAATAGTGCCTAATGTATATAAACATGGAGATGTATTGAGATTTTGCACAATTGTCATAACTGATCAGCAGGGATTCACCGTGTATCAGAATTTCAGGCATTGCACATTTCAGGACCTGTATAAAACCCTAGCACTCATCTAGCTAGTTGTTCAGCTGACCCAGAACCACTAACCCTGGTGGTTCTGTTCCCCAATAAATGGACCTTCTTTCCAATCAGCCTCCAACCTCCATTTTGTTTCTAGAGTCTTTCTCCCAGCTTGGAACTGAACCAGATGGCGTTTCCTTCCAACATGGGGTAAATATATATATACATATATATTTGTGGGGAGATGAGAGAGGGAGAGGAGAATACATCGGGAGTTGTATTTTTAGGAGTCTTTTTAGAATAAACAACAATAAGAAGCATCAGCGTATCCAAAGAAATGTTATGTGATGTCATATCATTTTTGTGAAAAGTTAATAGCAATTTCCTCTGTCATTAAAGAGAATATATGGGGGAGGGCTATTTTACCCAGGGAAATAGCTTGACGGAGAAGTATCAGCCATCTTCCTCTCTGCATCATCATCTAATTTGGATGGAAGGGAAAGCATAAACCCTCCCCCCTACACACACACACACAATATTAAAGAGATGCACATGTGATGATGCATTTAATGTACCACAGCTAATTTGGTCCTTAGAGAGGATAAAGAAGCCAACAGCACATTTAAATGAAGTTGATGAATAATCTGCCAGAGCCTCTTTAAACATGCAGTTGTTTTTCATTTCTCTAATTTGCATAATGATACCCAGGGATGCTTGTAGAAAAACAAATAAAGGAAGACCTGACTGATTCTTTCTTTAAAAAACAACAACAACAACCCATTGTGTACTACTCTGCCTACTTCCTTTCCCAGCTAGGCCTCTACCCAAATTTCCCAGTTATTGAACAGTTTTAAAGTACTTGATGATGGTGACATTTGCCATGTGTTCTAGTGGCAAAATTGAAGCAGGAACCTTTGCTACAAATATTTGGTGTTACATAATAAATCCCACATCAGTGAAGTAGAACTATTGTTACACACCAGGACCACCATTCTTCTTGGGAGTATGAATGGAAAAATAAGAATTGAAAAAAATTATTGTACTAACATGACCACATGGTGTCCTAGGTAGTTGTGGAAACTGTAAATTTAATATTCCTGTGGGTGAAAACCGGGGGCATACATCTTAACTCTTTTAGATTTATGTATGAGTTGTATTGTTCACATCATACAAAAAGCTCTATGTATATGTAGTGCATAAAACTCTTAAATGAGATATTGTTTGTTGGCCTTGCTTGCTTCTTATTACTATTACAGATAGTCCTTACTTACATATCACAGTTGGGCCCATCAACTCATTGCTAAGCAATGTGTTATTTAAGTGAGATGTTATGTGATTGTGATCAACTTACAACCTCACTTCCACTGCAATCGTTAAACAAGATATTACTTGACTGTGATTTGTGATTATGAGACATGATGAGTGGTTGACGGGCAGAATTGCAAGCAAGCTCTGCCTACAGGCTAGAGTTCGATCCTGAGGGGGCTGAAAGTTGACTCAGCCTTCTGCTCTTCCTAGGTTGGTAAAATGAGGACTCAGATTGTTGGAGGCAACATGCTGACATTGTAAACCACCCAGAGAGTGCTGTAAAGCACTATGAAGAGGTATATGTCTATTGCCTTTTCACCATTGGCTTCTCCATTGAATCTGCTTGTTAGAAGCTAGTTGCTAAGTACTCAAATCTTTTTCAGAGGGACACAGTGATGTTGCAACAGTCATAAATGTGAGGACTGGCTGTAAAGTTCCTTTTGCATTGCTGTTGTAGCTTTGAACTTTAAGGTGCCCATTAAGTGAGGATTACCTGTATTCTATTATCCTGCTGTTGTTTACATTTTTTGACACTTTATATTGTATTATTTTATTCTTCTATTATTATTTTTTAATTCCTTGCTTTCATGTTTTTTCCAATCTAAGTAGCTCAGGGTCATTCTCGCAACTTAAGCAGCTATACATATCTAATAAACAAACAAATAAATAATCTGGCTTGAAGCAATGGATGCACACCCTTATATAGCTGTTCAGCCAGCAATAAAACTGACAATGTTTCCTGTTGTTCCAAGATGCACATATGCTTCCTAACATAAATCTACCAAACCTTTTCAGATCATTATTTTTAGCAATGGCTTGGTTTTTGTTCCTGTGCTGTTAAAATTGATTTGCACACATCCCTCCTGTTCTAAAACTTGCTGAATGTTGGCCTAGCCCTTTTATCAGACTTGCAGATGTATTTGCTGCCTAGAAATAACTCATCATAACCCAGGTAGTCAGCAAATTATTTTACAAAAAAGCTACAAGAGATTAAGTAACAGGTTAATGCAAATGGCAGCTATTATCTTTTGAGGCTTTGCAATAAACCGCCAAATAGTTAGCCCTGGTTCAGCTCAAAACATATATCAAGTAACTCTAATTGGGAAGCTAATCATTTCCCTAAAATTCATTTGAGCAACTCAGTTGAATTCCCGGGAGTGAGAGAAAATAATGAATAGGTATTTCTGCCCATTAAGGAGATAGCACCATCCGCACAGTAGCTTTGTGTCAGAAGAAAAATAAAATGTTTGCTTCAAAAACATATAAGTGAACAAATGCATATATGTATGTATGTATACACACATACACAAAAATAGGTCTTGGAATAATCTCACAATGACAACAGTCAAGGCCATGGAGATGAATACAAAACCCATGTTATTACTTCCAAACTGATTAAGATTTAACTGGCTTTGAGAAGTGGCAATTGTGCTGCTTCTTCCTAGGGCAGCGTTTCTCAACCGTGGCAACTTTAAGATGCATGAACTTCAACTCCCAGAATTCCCCTGCCATGGTGAATTAAATGTCTCAAAGTTGCCAATTTTGAGAAACACTGCTTTGGACCAATATATAAAAGAAAAGTAGGAAAAAGGATATAATAGTAGTCCTCAACTTATGACCAAAATTTCTGTTGCTAAGTGACACATTTGTTAGGTGAGTTTTGCTCCATTTTACAACCTTGCTTGCTACAGTTGTTAAGTGAATCACTGCAGTTATTAAATTAGTAATACAATTGTTAAGTGAATTCTGGCTTCCCCATTGACTTTGCTTGTCAGAAGGTCACAGAAGGGATCGCATGGCCCTGGGACACTGCAGGCATCATAAATAGGAATCAGTTACCAAGTGTCTGAATTTTGATCATAGGACCATAGGGATGCCACAATAGTCATAGTGTGAAAAACAGTCATAAATCACATTTTTTTCAGTGCCATTGCAACTTTGAACAGTCACTAAATGAACTGTTGTAAATCAAGGACTATCTGTATTATGGAAGCTATTGTTATAATTCCTAATTATAAAAAAAGTTATCAACGTACCAGTTGTTTTAGGCCCAGATTATTTTAAAATATAACCGACAACAAGGCCTTCTAATCTTTATTTATTATTATTATTATATTTTTTTGGGTAAAAATTAGGTCAGGATATCCAGATCAGGAGTATGTCACTGGAGATAGGGAAATGATTTATTTTTCTTTCTACCACTTGCATTGTTAAAAATGTATTTTATTGCCTATGCTTTCAGAAACCTACAGCTCAGACATTTGAATCAAACCCCCTTAGATTTTTCAGACTCTGGGTTTTCTCATTTCCAGTAAGATTAAAGAATATCATGTATGTGATTCGGTTTTTATGCATTGGGTCATTATAGTATATCATTCACCTTAAATATATAGAAACTACGGTTGAGATTGGATTGTTTGCCTGTTTCCATTCTTCCATCATTCCAAAGCAGTTTGAAGTCAATCTGCATTCATATTCAATTCTTCTAAATCTCAAATTCTGAAAACCTGTTTGGCAACAATTCTTTCACTTTCATTCACAATTAAAGAGAAATTAATAGCTAGCTAACCCATTTCCTACAGTTTTTACTTTATGTTTATCTAAACCATAATTATGGCACAGCTTTCTAACTGCAAAGCTGCACTTCTCCTTTCAGGTAAAATTCTATTACAAACTTGGAATGCAAAAGGATATTCATATTCATATTTTTACAACCAAACCTTTTCCAAATACACCTACCATGTTTGCATGCCCTATAGTTGTTGGAGTTGGGGAAATACTGTGCTTTCTCTAAAGAACTGCTACGAGCAGACAAGACATACAGAACACTTAAATTTGGGAGCCTAGAGATAGGAGGAGCCACGTCTTGCTTATCTGGGAAAGCTCATCTCTCTATGAATTCTGTGAAACTTCAGGATTACATACGAGAAGAGCAGCATTGCTCCATTTTCAGATCAACTGATTCAGGAGACTATGAGTTCTAGTCCTGCCATAGGCATGAAAGCCAGCTGGGTGACTTTGGGCCAGTCACTCTCTTTCAACCCAAACAACCTCACAACCTTGTGGGAAAAACAGGAAGAGGAAGGAGTATTAATTAGGCATTTTCCACCTTGAATTGCTTATAATATAATAAAGGTAGAATAAAAGAAATCTAATAAATGAAGGGAAGAGAAAGAAAGGTTCCTCAATGTTTTTAGTATCAATAATTTGTAGGAAAGTTGTATTTTGAAACTGTTTCTGAACTGGTACAATGTCAAAGTACCCCACAATAAAGGAGCCATGAATTAGTTTGACGTTCTCTAGGGTCAGGTATTTCTGTGTCATATGTCCCATAGGATAACAAATATTTGGCAACAGCTACAGTAATTTTTCAGTTTCCTATTTTTCTATACATTTGACATTGATATTTTTTTCAGAACTGTGTTGGATGATGTAATCCCGGTGGCTTCTGAAATCTCACACACAAACACATTCCACATCTTTTCGGTCTCACCTTAAGGTTTATATTGCTCCAATTAGGTCACTGTTGTTTTTTATTTACCGTAATTATTACATCATGGATGTTTTAATTGTTATGTTTGCAATTCTTCTTGAAGTCAATTGAGAAGCATATGCTTGCCTCATTTAGAAATTTCATAAATAAGTAACTCCTTGTCAATGAAGATACCTTCCTGAATGTGCTCAGTTTCTGGATATCATCTCTGGTGCCTTGCGTTTTTTTTTTGTCTGATTGTGCCTACATCCTTTTTGGCACTCACACTGGAAAATTTGAAAAATGACCAAATGGAACGGCCTTTGAAACCATTTGTATGATCTAACTAGAGTGGAAATAGAAACAAAGCAGTTGGTAACTGGTTGTTTATAAAAAGTAAACTCTTTTTTTACAACCCTGTTTATAGAAAGTGAAATAGGAAAATATAGTAGTTCCTATATTAAAGAAGCAATGACTTTAAATAAGCCACAACATTTCTATATAAGTAGGCATAAAAATATATACATAGAATGTACATCATCTGTAAATAATATAATTTGTAGCCTGCTCTTTCAATTGCAGTAGGCAAAAAATAATAAAGCAAATAGAAGTTTTAAATACAAACTGTTTTAAAGAGTAAATTGTCTGATTATCTATGGCCTAGTACCTCATTGCTGAATGTGTGCTAAGCAAATAAGCTTTAATTAAGCACTGAATGAAGCAGTTCAATGCAAACAGAGAAGGAACTAGTGTACATTAAAAAAAAACCCCACACCAAAGTATTTACTACCACATAACCCTTCCACATATAATGATACTGTTGTAAGGTTTCATTATTAATAGGATGAAGAGAATTCCCACTGAAAACCTTTGGGCATCTCACTTAGGATATTCTTTCCTCTAACCAATGTTTTATTTTATTACCAAGAATAGTTCTGGAATCAAATATATTTTTTTTGTTCACAGGTCAGCTTCTTCAAAGATCGACCATCTGTCATGGAGTATTTTCATGCAAGAAATGAGAAGTCTTTTCACAAGCCTACAAGCAATTTGCTTGGTTGTTCAGGCCTTTACTTTTGTCTGGCATAATGCATTTGAGCTGGCGGGATTAACAAAAGGGGGAACAACTGTTGAGAAAACACTTTCCCTCAGTATTCCATCTGCACTGAGAAAACCTTTCTTCCCATTCTACTCTCTTCCCTTTGCAGTGGTTTGGAGATAGGCTTTCAAAGATGGAGAAAAAAACAAAAACAAACCCACATTGTTTTTACTTCTTCCTTTCTGAAGATGTGGTTTGAATTATGTTCTATATAGGCAATAGGTAAAGGCAACATGTGGCTTGCCCCAATACTATTCTATCTGTACCTCTGTCCTCAGACTTTGAGTACTAATGCTTTACAATGTCTGTCTTTCTGACTTGTTCAGCAAGAAGATTATGGAGAATAGCCTTTTTGGGTAAAACAAAACAACAACAACAACATGTTGTCCTTTCCTTCCTTTCCCTGCTTTCGCTATGTTGAAAATGGTAGCTTTAAAGTCAGAATCAGTTAGTGCCAACCTGTGTTTAGATCACTGTATTATAAGATTTCATTCTGACAACTCTATTCCCATGATCATCCTGAACTAGGGGTGTCAAACTCATGACAACACATTGTCATCACATGACGTATTGCAACTTTTTTCCCTTTGCTAAACTGGGATGGACACGGCCAGCATGTGACGCATCTGGCCCATGGGCTGCGAGTTTGACACCCCTATCCTAAACAAATAGGGTCAAATATACAAATGATGCATGACTGGGCATTATGTTTTCTTCCATCAGTTGGCTGTAACTTCAGCGAGACTCTTAACAATAAACTTAAATAGATTCTTTTAAGCAGAATGAAGATGATCAGTGTTTGATAGTGCTTCTCCTTTTCACATGGTCAATCAAAGAAAGAAGTTGCTATAGAGGCTGTTAGGCCCCAAGTGGCCAGACACATTGGACTGTCTAACTTGGACCAGAGGTTATGCCAATTTACTATGCAATCTGGACAACTGAGATATCTATGTACAGTATATATCTGCTATTGAGTCAGTGTTGACTCCTGGTGATTAGCTAGAGAAGTCATTGAAGTTTCTTTGGCAAGGTTTTTGCCACTGCGTCCTTCGTTGGGTTGAGAAAAGTGACTGACCATGTTTATAAATCCAATGTTAATATGGGAGAGATGTTAGGAAGTGCTAAGTAGGAGAGCTCACCATAGAAATGATCCAATACATCTGTTACAAACTGTACATCGTAGTATTCATAGTATATTGATTTGAAACCGTTAGGTAATCTTGGGCAAAAAAATTACAGAAGATGTATTTGGGCTTTCAAATTGTAGAGTAGCAAAAGTAACAGTAAACTGTGCATTCAGAACAGAGTTTTGATTAAATGGCTCCCGTATATGTCTTCTGTCATGTAGTAAGGAAAATACAGGCACTTAAGAGTATGACTTCAAAAGGAAACAATTGATGTAAAGATAGTAATTAGAAACAATTTCAATGTTAATAAATATTTTAATGCAATTTCAAGTTGATTACATTGGGATAGAATTTAATATTGTTTTACTGGTTTTTCTCATTTTAAAAATTATTTTACTATTATTTTTTTTCTCTTGTTTTTCCTTTGATTTAAG
>JANHFL010005044.1:63684-74350 GCA_032468155.1 Oxyrhabdium leporinum
AAAGGACCCCTAGATTCTGTTTATATATTCTGCTATCAATCCAAGTGTCCCCCAAATATATAGACAGTAATATATATATATATATAGTGGGATTAAATGCAGTACCCCTTTTCCCCCAAATAATAAAGGTTCACTGTAATTATTATTTATTCAGTGTACACTGGAAGAATTTCCCTGTAGAAAATAGTGGGAGGGATTCTGATATACAAAATAATGCACCCATATTTATACATTTCAGGAAAGGAGGAGAAAATGATAATCATAAATATGCATATGTCATAAATATTCATAATTAGCAAGACTCAAGTTACTTCCCGGCCCTTCTACTGTTACTATCTTTAAGTGATGTATCCAGTGGTGGGATTCACCTGGTTTGGGCCATTTCAAGCAAACCGGTATCAAAAATTCTGGCTTGCCCCACCCCTTCCAGGAGTCCCCACGTGCCCCGTTTTGGCTCCCAGGTAAGTGCAGGGAGGCCCACTAGGCCCAAAATGGGGTGCAGGGGTATGGGGTGCCCCCCATGCCCCATTTTGGCTCCCAGGGGGCGGCAGGGAGGCCCACTAGGCCAAAACTGGGCACGGGGGGGATGCGTGACGCCTCCATGCCGTTTTGGCTCCCAGGGAGCTGTAGGGAGGCCTAGCCTGTAAGGCTGGGGCACCCAATCAATCTATTCACTGCCTCCCAGGTGATCGGCATGCTTGATTTATTGCTGCCTCCCAGCTGAGCGGCTGGGTCTTCTTTTGTTGCCCTGCACTGGAGAATGGAGCTGGAAAGCAGGTGTGGAGGGAATGGGGATTTTGCAGTTTGAGTTTGTCTTCCTCCTCAATTTTGGTTTAAAGCCCTCCTGATAAGTTGAGCCAGTCATTTTCCGAAAACATTTTTACCAATCTTTGTGAGGTGCAGTCCATCCCTTGCCAGAAACCCATCATGGAGATAGTGCAGACCATGGTCCAGGAACCCAAAGTTTTTTTGGCGACACCAACCCTTTAGCCAGTGGTTCACTTCTAGAATTCTTTGTTCTCTTACCGGATGTTGTCCTTTCGTTGGCAGTATAGATGAAAAAACTACTTGTGCACCTAAGTCCCTGACTTTCTTGCCTAGCTGCTCATAGTCATTCAATATTGTTTTCAAGTCCTTTTTTGTGTCATTCGTCCCTACATGTAGTAATAGAAGGGGGTAGTAGTCTGTGGGTTTTATTATTTTGTTTAGGTTCTCAGCCACATCTTTGATTTTAGCTCCAGGGAGACAACAAACCTCTCTGGATAGACTGTCTGGTCTACAGATGGCAGGTTCTGTTCCCTTGAGAAATGAATCTCCTATCACTAGCACTCATCTTTTTTTTTCTAGGGAGGTTTGGGGTGTTTTTTTATCTGTCACAGAAGCATTTTTAGGGACATTTGATGATGCTTCTTTTCTGTGTGTCTGCATGTTTTCTTCTAATGAGAGTCCATGAAATCAGTTGCTTAGCACCAGTGGGGTTGCATCAGAGTGAGTTGGTTAGGACTAGATACTAGGTTTGTGTTTTTTTCTATGGGTGACATGTTTCCATCTGTCTTCTTCTTCGTCTAAGGGATCAATTCTTTTAGAAGTTGTTTGATCATTATTATTAATTGAACATTATTATGTTCAATTTGGGCATATTCTTTTTGCAAAGTTTGGAGTTTTTCGTTTTGTGGGTTAAGTTTCAGAGTGGTTAGAGTTTCCTCTAGACCCTTTACTTTTTCGTCTAGTAACTTAATTAGTTTGCATTTGGTGCATGTAAAATTTGGGTATTCTATAGGCATAAGTGTATACATGGAACATGTTCTACAGATCACAATAGTATCAGTTTCTTCTTTCATGGGTGAATTTTTAAAAATCAATGGCTGCACTGGCATCTTCTAACTTACAAGTGGCTTCATATCCTTCCAGTATTTGTTATGAAGTTGGCCCTGCCTACCCTAGTTCCCAAATAGCTCCAGATCCTTCTTTAACAACCCTCACAGGAGACAGCAGAGCAGGGACATTTAAGATCCTGAATGACCATGGGAGACAGGAGGAAGAACTGCAGGTTAGCTGATAGTCAGATGAGCATAAGCTGAGTCCTCAGAAAGAATGGGAATATAAGAAATATATCTGAAGGAACCCTTCCCTGTAAAACTGAGTGTGGCAGGGACAGATATGTACTTTATTGTAATGTAACTTTACAATAAAGTGGAAGTTAGTTCTTCTGATTTTGCTTCTTCTCTGGACTACTTTGCAACCCTGACAATAATGGTGGGAAGGGCATTGATTTGGGCTCCAATGCAAAGGGAGGGTTGCTTCCATGTGCAGTCATACTGGACAACTAGATGCACAAAACCTCCTCAGGGATTGGGAACCTGCCTCACTCAATTATTCCTTGTGTAGTGGGCTACCTGTTTCTCCCAAGCATTTTACACACACACTTTGTAGACGTTCAGTCAGTTTAATTGCATCTAACAGAAATGAGAAGAATGTCCATTAAAACAATGTCTGGCTTGCTAGATTGCATTATGTCATTCTTTTTAAACTATGGTTTACAGAATAAGCCACTGTTGGCTGGATTTCTACAGCCCACTCAGATACAAAATATGCTTTATTGAATCCTGGTCCAGAACAACATGCGCTTTAAACTCCTTCAAGGTCATAGGTATGAAACAATCTCCTGTTCTGAGAAATGAAATAGAAGTCAGAATTGAGGAGAGCCAATTAGCCAAAGCTTAAAATAATAGCTCCAAGTAGCAGTGATGAAAAGAAACCAGCATTTTACACTAGATCACACAGAAGCAAATGTTGAGAAAACAGTCAAAGAACAAAGTAGAAAAGCTTCCTAAAATATTTTTTTTCCCCTGAAGATACAGGGCAAATATAGAAAACCCAAAAAAAGAATACTATTAAGTTATTCAGAAACAATCAGAAGCACAACATTCATAGAATGGTATCCTTAAAAGATTTTTCTATTGAAAAATCTTGATTAAAGGGAACTCTTTATTTATAGGAAGCCACCAACTATGCCAAGTACGCCCCAAACAGTGTTTAACCCATGATTAATAAAGGGGCCAAGAGCTATGACAGTAAGTCTCATACCAACTTGGCCTCTCAACATTTTTCACAGAAAGAGACTACTTGAGTGAACCCTGGGTGCTGATAAAGTATTAATTGTCTTAAATGGATCATACCAGCCCCTGATCCATTTCCAAAATGCTAACATAACCTTAAAAAAAAGTTTTATAGTTCAGTGCAACTTTGAAAGTTCAACGTAAATGACTCTGCTACTCTCCAAATTCAGATTAAATCTGTTGGTGGACACGTTGTTTTTTTGTTTTGAAGACAAAACAAGGAGAAACTGGTAACTGAGTAAATTAGTCCTTGGGCTGTTCGCACATAAAAGGTAATATTATGACCCATGATGCTCATCTCCAATGTGACCCAATTCTTGAGGTGAAGTTGTGTCTTGATTACCTTTGTACGAATCAAAGGCCAGCAACTACAATAGGCCAGAGTCAATGTGTTCTTTACAACATTGGAAACAAAACAGAGCTTTACAGGACTCAATAATAGAATCCTTGCATTTTATGTCCAGCTTCCATCAGTGCAGAGGTCAGGAAGTGATGAGAGGTTGCATACAGCTGATGTATGTGGGATCAAAAAATACAGCAGTGAGTTGCCAGAAACAGGTCCTGACAATTGCCGTAATTCAAAACACTACTGAGGTATGATATTACTAAAAGTCAGCAGTAAAGGAAGTTACAGTACTGCTTATGAGGCGTGGCTGCACAGTGGTTAGAATGCAGTATTGCAGGCTAATTCTGCTGACTGCCAACTGCCAGTAGTTTGACAGTTCGATTCTCACCAACTCAAAGTTGACTCAGCCTTCCACCCTTTTGAGGTCAGTAAAATAAAGACCCAGATTTTGGGGAGCAACATGCTGACTCTGTAAACTGTTTAGAGAGGGCTATGAAGCGGTATATAAGTCTAAGTGCTATTGCTATTGTTATATATGGAATACAGGTGGTCTGGATGAGAGATTACAAAACCCATACCAAAGAAGCGAGGAGGATCAATTTTTTTTCATGGCATTGCCTGCCTGAATGGGAGGTAAGCTATTGCTGCCGATGTTTTCATATTTACATATGGCAAAGTTGCATTGATTACAGTATAATACTGTAGCAATGGCCCAATTTAGAAGTAAAGGAAACCATTATGTTTCTATTATGTTATCTTATCATCCCTTTTATTGCCTTTTTCTGATGGGCAGAAAATGACAGCTTTCACAATTGCCATTTTTCATAGATGTCCAAATGCAGCAAGTGACAATTTATTTAAAATGTGATTAGTAACAATATGCCTGGATCAAATAATATCTTGTCTGAAGCCATAATTTAAATATATCCCAGTTTCCCAAGTTCAAAGTAAATACAGGAAATTCAATGCTTTTATATTGAGGAGAATGCTTCTAATCTCATCTCTAGTTCAAAAGGGGAAGATGGATGGGAAGCCCAAAGTTTGTCATGGCTCATTTGTGTAGCAGAAAACCATGATTATAACTCCTAAACTGTCTGTTCCTGTTGTGGTGGTGTTGATATGTCTGCAAGTAGCAGGAAAAAAAATAGCAATCCAGCAAATACTGCTTACAATGACCAGTGGTGTTTTCTGAAGGCTAGGAAAGAAGTGCAAAACAAGATAATTAAACATTTCCCTTTATTCATGAAATTAAAATATATCCACCTGAATGTTGGCCATATTGTGAAAGTTTTAAAATCGGAATTCAGTTCCAAATATGGGTAAGGATCCATTCAAATTCTACCTTCAAGGTTTAGCACAATCCATATTGTAGGTTCTGTTTTGTCTCTATCAATCTTTCAGATGAATTCATAATGGAAACATAATCATTTTTTTTTACTAGAAGAAAGTAAAAACAAGTCTGAAAACTGAAGTTTTGGGAAGCATGTGTGTGCCTTCAGAGCACTGTACATATCCATGCTACAAATGAATGGAAAATGATTTTACATAAATGTTTATCATTTTTTTTATTCCAGATTAATTTTCCAATATTAATATGTATGTTTGCTGTCCATCAATAAAAACTAAAAACATATGTTAATTCATATATACTAAGGAACTGTATTATGAGAATAGGGGTAAGGTGTGAGACTTGGTAGATACAATCTATGTTGTTGGGTTCCACAACAAATGTAAATGACAATGTTTGAATAAAAAAGAGAAAGGAGATAGTCATGGTAGCAATGCTGGTATTAGTCTCTGGAAAGTTTCCAGTTTTATATTATTTTCAAAATAGTCACTGAAAATTAATTATCTGTATTTAAAAATCCATATTCCAGCTAGTTCAAATTGTTTTTTGCTGAAGAGATTCCTGATAGACAAAGAATTCCTAAATTATTATTTGCACCAGAGTTCTTACTGTTTGAATCAGTTTTACACAAAATTTAAGACATAATAGGTTAGATTTAAGATCATATGTTGACTAACTCTGGTTCTATATAGTAGCTCTTGTTGAAACTCTAGACACTCTCTACATTAGAGGAGAGTGAACTACAATATGCAAAAATATTTAACTAGGACCTATTTTGTTTGACATGATGTTGAGTCCACCTGTCCTGTGAATAAATTAAGTTTATATCTAATGTCAGAAGAATAATTTGGGGTTCCAACTTGAGCTGGGGTTATGCATGAATAAATAAAAATGAGATCCAGACAGCTGCGAGGAAAGAAGAAATGTTTATTACTAAAAGCAAACAATTTGCCTTTAGGGGCAGCTGCAGATAAATGGGATACAGTGGTCTTTTATAGGGGGAGCTTGTCCAGGGTGTGGAACTGCTTACATGCTGATTCTGGGGCAACACTTGAGGTGCGTGCGTGCGTGTGTGTGTGTGTGTGTGTGTGTGTGTGTATGTAGGTATGTATTTTTCTAAACATGCAGTTCCACTGGAAGATCTAATTTAATTATCTCTAATTAACTCTATTTGCAGACCTTATCCTTTGATATGTGGATTAGGTCTGAGTAACTTATTTGGGACTTTCGGGAAGTTTGGGTAAAGGATTTTCCCCCATTTGCTATTTTTACTTGATTGACTTCATTTCAGCTTGACTGTCAATTATCTAATGGGGACACTGATTCTTACTCCTTTGTGGATTCTGTTAATGTTTTAAGGGAAGATGGAAACAGTATAAAGAATGAAATATATTTGGATATAAAACATCTCACACTAGTTTACACATCTCTCCTTTAGCTGAGGGATAATTTTTATTTTTATTTATTTATTAAATTTATATGGCACCCATCTCGCTGTCTGAGGCAATTCTGGATGGCTTTTTCTTGGGAAGTCTCAAATACCTCATCATTATTGTCTCTGGGGGAAAAATCATGTTAAAAATTTGGAATGCCACAGCCAATATACATACTACTGAGCATGGTGCTTCTATGATGCAACTTCTAGTAATAATTTCTGTTATGTCTATAAAAATGTTATTGTACCAAGAAGAGCTGATCCTGGGATGAAAAAGATGTTTGGTTAATTATGAGAAATGTGTAAAACAATTAATACATTTAATTAGTAAGGAAATTTACTTTGCAGTATTATGCATACTTACCTGGGAATAAGGCCAACTGCCAAGATAGAAAAAAATCCTATGTCCATAGTTTTTTTAACAGTCTCAGGGAAATTATTACATAAAGTAAAGCTTCCCTCAGAAAATAAAAATAGTTTTTGAATAAAAGGAACAAATCATGTGCTATATAAATGTAAGCCAATATTAAGGGAAATCAGAGGAAAAGATTGCTATTTTGAGAATCACATGACCTTAATAACATTAATAATTTTTAAAAAAATACATATTACAAGCTGGAAACCAGCCAAGAGGGCAATTGTTCATTTGGATAATATAAAAACTAAAGAAGCACTGAAGGAAAAAAGAATTTCAGGTAAGCTAAACTGATTTATCATGTTTCTCCTTAGTGAAGATATAGGTCAAATGCTAGTGTTTGAATGCTTACTTTCAGGAAACAATCCTTAGAAGTTAAGGCAAATGGTAACATGTAATGTTGTAGCTTGCTTGTTGTACAACTGGTTAATTTTCAATAAATTGATAAAGAGAAATTAGTAAAATAATCAAATGTAAGAAAGGCAAATTTTGCTGGGGTAGAATCAGTGTAATTTCTGTAATAGTAAATCCTAACTTACCAATATTTCAGATAATGTTGACAAATATGTAGTCAGCAGTCTTCAGGTATAAATTCTTGAACTGAACTTTTAATTTTAATTTTAAGTCAGAGAACTTTGAAGATTAAAATGAGAAATCCTCTTTTGAATCAATGTCTGGTAACAAATGAGAAGATAGGGATTAGGAAGCAGTGGGCTCCTTTGAATTTGCATTTATATCTTTGTTTATTTATTTGTAAATGAGGTATAATGAAAATGTTGATATAGTCTACCGCTGTTGTTGGAAAGGCAAATTCTATTGTGAGAATCATTCAGAAAAGAAAGAAAAAGAAAGTTGCCAATATTATAGAAATAGGAATTGCACTTATATACCGCCCCTTAGTACTTTACAGCCCTCTTTGAGCTGTTAACAATATCAAGCATATTGCTCCCAACAGTCTGGGTCCTCATCTTGCTAATCTTGGAAGGATGGAAGGATGAGTCAGCCTTAAGTCCTGTCAGGATCGAACTCCAAGCTGTTAGCAGAGTTAATCTGCAATACTGCATTCTAACCATTGTACCATAGATTATATCAATCTGTGTACAACCATGCTATATACCAGTGGTGGCTAACCTTTTCAGCACCGAGTGCCGAAATGGGAACGTGAGCACATGCGCTGGAAACCGGAAGAGCAGTTTCCCAACGTGCGCATGTGGGAGAGCTGGAAACCAGAAGCTTAGCTTCCCAGCACGCACATGCGCACTGGCCACCTGATTTTCCAGTTTCTAACATGCATGCGTGCACAAAGATCAGCTTGCTGACACTCTGGAACCCGGAAGAGCAATGGGTGACGGCTGGCATGCCTAGAGGGCATGCCATTTCTGGCACGCATGGCATAGGTTCGCCATCACAGCTATATACAATTCCTATAACTCAGTAAAGATATTGTGGAACTTCCACAAGAGCAGATATGGACAACTTAAATGATAACAAAAGCTTGCAATTCTCTTGCAAGAAAATGTTATAACATTTGAGATCTTTTTGCTCAAAGCAAAGATGAGTGAGATGGATCATCAAGTGATGTATGATATGGAGAAAGAAGAAGGGAGAACTTTTGCTTTCTTCCTTGATATTAAGGCATGAAAGGACTAAACAATTTTGCAGTAAAATTTCATTCTACTTTACAATTTTTCATGTCAGGAAAGTGGCATAATTGCAACTCTATTTCCCTGACCATTTATTTTGGCTATTTTTATTAGATTTTTTTAAAAAAGTCACTTGAATTTCCACTTGGAGTCTGAAAGGTCACATCTCAGAGACAGACTTGTCACCTAAATGAAGAGCAATCATATCTACAGCAACAAAGTGTGGCTCTCTGTGCTCAGATTCCCTTGGGAAGAAGCAAGTTTAGTCAAATGAAATTTTGTTTTGGGTTAAGATTACACTAGAAATAAGTCAGAGTGCATAAAGTATGACTCTTTTGGTTGGCCTTATCCTGACATATATTTGAACTCAGCTATATCTCTTTTTAGAAGGAGCATAGGGGCCTAGCGGTTAAGATGCTGGGCTTGTTAACCGAAAGTCAGGAGTTCAAGACCCAAGTACCTGTCAGCGTTCCAGCTAAACAACCCCAACTCAATAAACTCCAAGATAGACAATTCTTCAAAGTTCCATTTTATTAGAGTTGTCATATTGGCACATCTGGGAATACCCGAATCTGAGAGTTCCGCATTTTTCCATCCCAAAAGAGAATTCAAAAGCCACCCCCCTGCACCCATCTGTCCATCACATGGTCCAATTAATTCTTCGTTCCACTTAGAGACATCCCCATCCAAGTGCAGGGTAACATGTCCTTGACTGGTTGAGAAAGAATGTTGTTATGTCTACTCATCTACTCCACTCCGAAATCCCCCCTCCCAATTTCCCAGGCAGTAAATGTGGCAGTTTGGAAGCTTCCTTGTAAAATACGGCTTTCAAACCTGACAGGACAGCATGAGAGAATGAACTCCTGTTCCTGCACCAGTTCCTGCCAACCTAGCAGTCTGAAAATATGCAGATGTGAGTAGATAAATAGATACCACTTCGCTGGGAAGGTAACAGTGTTGTGTGTGCCTCAGCATATAGTAATTCTGGCCATATGACCAGAGAAGCATCTTCAGACAACACTGATTCCCTCAACTAAGAAACAGAGATGAGCACCACCTAGTAGAGTCAGACATGACTGGACAGGGGCAACCTTTTCCTTTACCAATATCTCTTTTGCATGGCAAAGAAACAAGTATGTTGCCTAAATGTAGATAAACATTTTAGTTTCAGTACAAATGTTATACTAGGCTACTGTCAAATCCAAAGTCTAATGATTAACCCAGCCTATTGTTACAGAAAGTCTCTACTATGGGAATATGGCCAAATTTAAAAATCAGGATTAAAAGAATTGTTTAATTAGCATATGCTAAACGACCATATGATAAACTAATTTTGAAATTGAAGAGGATCTCACAAACTCATTTTCAAAAGATAGAGGAACAATCAAATATCATTCTGCTTATGTTGGGATCACAGCCGAATCATTGGAATAGAAATAAGATTCCCAAAAACTATAGTTTGTATACACCACAGTTTTTAAAAAGTACAATGAATCAAAATAATTGCTGACTCATATTTTTCACAACTGTAAAATGATACAAACCCATAATCCAATAAGATGCCTGGAGAAACCAGATGCTTCATATTTCTAGGAATTTAAATCTAGGCTTTGAAAGAATGAAGATTACTGTAAAGGAATAAGCAGGGAAGTATAATCTGACAACCTGTGCAAAGTGATCAGATTGTAAACATCAAAAACAATATCTAACTGATGGTTCTTGTTTCTTCCTGTAAAAGAAATGGATGTCCTGATTTATGGATACTTCTTCTACAGCAATAGGATAGGTTAACTGTTGGAGCCAGATCTGGAAGTTGATTCATGGCGATTGAACTTGTCTTTTTTTTTTTTTGCTTTGCTTTGACTTCTTATTCAAGTAGCTTCTTTACTGAAGTAGCACTGAAGAAGTGACTGAGATAAGCAGCAAAATATTTCAAATTAAAAAAAAGAAAAGTAGTCCAGTGGCCATAAGTCAATTTCCAGGTCTGGCATAAACAGTTAATGAAAGCTGTCTATATTATAATAAATTTATATGGCTTTATGCTATTTACAATTCCTATAACTCATGGGTGTCAAACTTGATTTCATTGAGGGCCACATGAGGGTTGTGTTTGACCTCAGGGACCAAGTGGGCATGACTGGGGTGGGCATGGCTAGGGTGAGTGTGGCCAGCTCAACATCCTGCAGCCCATGCGCAGCCCTTCCAGTTTTGGCTATAAAGGCCTCCTGCAGCCCTCTGCCAACAAAAACAGAGCCTAGGAGGGCCACGTGCAACCCTCCCTGGCTCCGTTTTCACTTGCAGAGAGCTGCAGGAGGCCGTTGCAGCTGAAAACTGAGCTCAGGAAGGCTGCACACAGCCCT
>JANHFL010005045.1:2695-29178 GCA_032468155.1 Oxyrhabdium leporinum
CCGGTCCTGAAACCTGATTGAAACGGGTCTAGATATGAGGCTTCCTCTAGATGCCGAGGAAACTGTCTGACCACCACGGTCTCAACAACCTTCGCCAAAAATGGCAGGTTGGAAACCGGTCTATAACTGTCCGGTCTATAACTTTAAGGCAGGTGAACCTTCTGAGCCCACATTAAAAGAAACATTACCAGCAGGAAAATCAGGAACTGGCACCAAGGCGGCTTATGCATTTGCTCTTTCTCTGAAAAGGACAATGAGCTCTTGTTTTATGCTTGTTTCTATTTCCGATCTTTCCTATTTTGAAAGGTGATGATAAGCTCTTTATTGCTCTGATATTATATTGTTGTTTGAGATTTTATATTTTGTGAGTAGAATTATTATTGCAAGCCATATAAACTGAATAAATAATCTCCCCAAATGAATTTTAGGCTAAATGGCCAATGGGCCTCGCACATTTTCTTAAGGCTACATTGCTTCAGAAAATAAATGATGCAGAAATTCAGTGGAGGTAGTAGACACTTATGGCAGCCTGCACTCGTCATGTCAGAGGGCTATATTAATACTTCCATGAAGAAAATGGTTTCATTCAGTTAACTCTGCCAAAAGCTTTTGCTGACACAGATGGTATTTCATGGTTCTTTACTTGATTTCCTGAGTAGCCCACATTCAGAATTTCTGCAATGTTTGCTACCTGAAGACATTTTGCTAGTAGAGCAATGTGTTCCATTAATTTCATCAGCCTGCTGCTTTTATAATTCTGCTACTAGAAGAAAAAAAATATAAGTTTCTTAAGGTTTTTTTTAAATCACAGCTTCCATTGGCAAAGAGTATTTTTAATAGGAGAAATATCATGGAGACTCACCAGAATTAATCTAATGTGCAAGTGCATTATTTGTCAACAATATGTTGTTTATTTCTTTGCAAAAGTCCCAGAAACCTGTTACACTAACTAGAAACACCGGAGAATGTTCTTATGCCTTATTACATAACATTTTATTTTATTAGAAAAAAATGCTAACCATCACAAAACACCTGCATGATTATTACCTTGTTTAATATCTTTCCTGTACAAGTTTGAGTTCAGTTGTTTCACTTAATACTTGTTAACACATTGTAGGCTATGTAGATTCACACTCAGCAAGACTCCTACAGATCTTTTAAAATTTCCTTCATACATTTTTGAGGTATTAGAATACTTTTAGGATTACACCACTTTAAAAGTCAGGCAGGAGATTGTTTTTGGGAACGTTACCTCATACATTTTTTAAAAAAAAACTTACTTGGGAATAAGATTACCCTTACTTGGGGAATAAGATTACCCTTATTCCCCAAGACAGCAACCACCTTTTGGAGCTTTGTCATATTACTGACAATGATAACAGCTTTGCAAGATAGATCCCTTAAAAAGGCAAGGCAAATAAAAGAATTTTCCCTTGTTCTCACCTTGGCATCTGTGGAAAGCTTCCAACAGGAGTAATATTCTAGCTACTACTATTAAAATAGTATGTTATTTTATTGACAATTACTATTAAAATAGATGCTTTTTTAAAATTTATGCTTGTTGATACTGCTTTAATTGACTTTGGTAGGCTTTGAATATATTTTATCTTTCTTCCTTGTATTGTATGTTTATATGCATTTTTGCTTTCAAAGAGATTTTTGAAGTATTACAGGAACACATCACTTGTATCAGTAAGACCAGGTACACTATTGTTGATGGACACTCTTGTTCCTGTATTGAAATATGCATACACTAAGTATATGTTTGTATATTAATATATCTACAATAATATCTCTACCTGGTGGTTAATAAAGAATTCTTAATGCCTATAACTTTAAGGAGGCATCAGTATAAAACAGATCCAATGAACTTATACAGCTACTGGCATAGTCACAGTATAGGCAGTAAGGAGATATTCAAACGCTATTCAAAAATAGTGAATTTGGGAAAAAGACATCTTGCATGTCAGTGCATTTTAGGAAATGTTCCATGACATTTTATGAATTCTTGAAAATGGTTTCTTTAAAATGCCTTCCAGAATTTTTTGTGTTGTAATGATACAAAATACCTTTCGTGGCCACGGACCATGACCACAGACCTCTAAAACTTAATATTTACATCATATAATTTCTTCAAGCTTTGTCAAACCCTATGACATTGTGACCTCCCAGGGGTCCACGGACCAAAGGTTAAGAACCACGTTCTAGACAATTTCTCTTGGTAACATATGCCAACAATACATCATTTTATAAAAATTATATTTAAGATTGTAACATAATGCAAATTTCAGTCCCTTCAGCTACATTTATTCGCATAATGCCATCTATATATTATAATAAAAATTGTACATGTGAAACAAGAGGGAGAATAGTTCAAAACTACATTTCAACATTTTATTATAAATTTTTAGTATTAACTTCCTTGCAAATTTCACATAATTATGGTTAAAAGCAAAAGGTACAGTTTTTCAGTTTTTATCTATTAGACCAGGGGTGTCAAACTTGTGGCGTCACATTGTTACGTGACCTATCGTGACATTTTTCCCCATTTGCTAAACTGGGGGTAGGGGTGTTCTGAGAGGCACCTACTGGGTATTTCAGGCAGATACTGAATGGCAATGTTTTAATAACTGTGCAATGCTTTTTTCAAAGTCCAGGCATCTGGACTTTCTGGTTTTTCTTTGAATAAATTTCATTTCTCATCGAAGAAGCTTCTTCAGCTTTTCAGGGACAACCACGACGTGGATGACTGAAAATCTCCACTGACTTTTAATAACTGTCTTCCTTTTTTGTATTGCAAAGTAAACTATGGAATGCATGTTTGCTCACTAGTCTAAAAGAAGTAACTTTTTAATGTAAACTTGAGCAGATATGGAGACATACCTACTGTGCCTTTGCTTGAGCAGATTTCTGCCTTTGAGCTGGATTGTACAACTGGTATTGTTAGGTGTACTTCCTCAATTGTTTTTGCTGGCTTTGCACAATATAGTGGTGTAACAGTGAAATGACAGGTCTAAGAGATACTTAGAAGTTACACACTTTGTCAAGCCTATTCTGAGCAAAATGGGGGTATGGGAGAGGAGTACAAAAAGACCCTTGAAAAACTCCTGGTGCCAGGCCCCAGTGTAACCTCACGACTGGCAAATATTCGCAGGTGACATTCTAAAGAAGGTAGGCTGCAAAGCTAGAAATTTCAGCTCCTTTCTTTGCCTAACATGGGCTTAAGGCAAATAATCTAGGCCAGTATACAAATGCCTGAATTTTAAAAAAAGAAAGGAAATAAACACCATTTGACAGTAATTCACAACAGACTAAGCAGAATCAAGATTGGCAATTGGGACAGCAAATTTTTACGGGGGTATAACTTTCTGCAGACTCAAGAAATTGGTGAACTGCAATCCTGAATCCATTCCATCTGGCATCTCCCCATTAAATTACATGGGTTCCTCTCGAATAAGTCTTTCTTTAATTGCCAGCAAAGCCCTCCACTAAGAATAAGTAGTTAGTTAACTTTTACTGGGATGTTATTATACCCGAGAAAAACTGCTGGACTAACGCCTTATCCTGAAACACGCTATTGCCCCAAAATCGCCCAGGCTCCAGGGCAGCTTGGAGTCAAGCCTCCCTGGTATTCGGCGACTTCTGACACTCTAAGGACCGGGCCGCAGGCGTACCAAACTGAGGACGCCGCCGCCAGCTTCCCCTCTCCAGGCCCGCCTTGCCCCCAGACCCTCTTGGCGCTCCGCAACCACCGGTGGAGGGGAAGCCCCGGCTGCCAAAGGAAGGCGGAGTCGGAAGCGCGAAAGCAACGCGGCCGCTGCAGGGCGGGCCCGAAAGCGGCTGGGGGAGGGGGTTAGAAACTGGCCGCGGCTGCTGCTCCTGCGAGAGGCGGTCTCGGAGCGGACGGGCGGCGGGGCGGCAGGCGGACCCGTCTTTTGCCGATCAGCTGCGCCGGAGCCGCGTGGGGCCAGAGCAGCGTTCGCGGCAGGGAGGGAACGCGAGCGGGCAGCGCGTGCCGCGGGTGCTGTGTGGGCAGCCGCAACCGCGGCGCGAGTGAATGAGCTGCCTCCCGCCCGACGCTTCTTCCTCCTGCCTTCTCCGACGGAGCCGGCGGCTCGAGGTCGAGCTCGGACGTTGACGCCGCGGCGCCCAAAATGGACGGTTTCGCCGGCAGTTTGGGTAAGTTGAGGCACCTGGTAAATGGCTCGGAGCGGCCGGGAGTCGAGTCTGTGGCGGTCGTTTCTGGGCAGCGTTGCCACACAAGTGCGCGTCTCTGCCTGAGCTCCAGGCCAGGTCCATTTCCTCCCTCGGATTTTTTCGCGCGGAGGGACTTGGGCGACCCGAAACCTTCCTCAGACTCCTCCTTGATCCTCAGGGTGAATGTCTTTCGCGGCAAAGTGTAGCGGCGGCGATCCTTTCCCCTGACCTTCCGTTCTGCAAGGCTATCTGCCGAAGTCTTTCGTCTGAAAAATGCATACCGGGGAAGGGAGGGAGAAGGCGGGTGGGAAGAGAAAATGAGAGGTTGGTGAATACTGAGAGAAAACCATGGATGTATTTTGGGGGAGCGGGGATTACAAATTGGAAAGAGTAGGGTGACTACAGGACGTTTAACTAAGTTACGGGGGTGTTGTATATAAATCTGATACGCACAAATCCATTGTTTTTTCTCCCCTGGAGCGAAGTACACACTAATGTATACATGACTTTATCGTTCAGTTGCTCTCTTTTCAAGGAGAAAAACGAGCGGTTCTTGTTCCTGCTACGTTCTGATCTCTCCAACGGCGCTCACGGCGTGGATAAAACCATAAGTAGACACATTAAAAATCTTTCTACGGAGAGGAAACGGATAGCATCTTTGCTACCTTGACTGAAGTCTCTCTCCATGCCTGTTCGGTTCTTTCAGTCTTAGGAGTTACGGTACTTGTTTTTCTCCTCCAGATTTTCTGCAGGTCTTAGTATGTGTCTGTGTACACACACACACACACATGTATATGTATATGTATACACACACATATATCAGGAAATGATTGCATTGAAGTTATTTGTAGGCGAACCTGTTATTTGTCCTTAGGTGGTGAATCCAAATTAATATTTGTACATACTTCCAGGATAAAGAGATAAAAATGGACATTTTTGTCCCCCCTTTAAATTTCAGAAAGAGTTATAGCAAATCCCTCTAGTGAAATATTTTCTTTTACAGTAATGAATGCAATAAAACAAGTACTCATATTTGTTATATTTCCCTTAAAATACTAACATGTAATAAGATTTTTTTAATCGAATCAGAGTACTACAGTTTTTGTACCCGAGTAGTGTGTATAGAGGCCAAACAGTGCCGTACAACTCTCAAATGCAAGAAGAGCAAGATACATTTCTGCTCATCCTGTGCATTGCTAACTTTCACCAAAGAAGGAACGAGGATTTAGTGCCTTATTTGCTTATAGGCTTTTCAGTTGCCAGCTTTTCCTCTAGAGGCTAGTGGGTCAATTCCACCTGGATCCTCAAGCCCAAAGTATTGAAGGATGTTAAACTGTTTTACTGCTTATTGATTATTTCTTCTGAATTATTATTTTTTTTGTAACTTGTCAAACTGAATTTATAATAGATTTTTTTTAAAGATTCTGTGGCTTTGTAGAAAAATTAACACATTGTAAAGTAAGGCATATTATAATAATAGAACCAAATAATAATTGAAAGAGTAAATCAGTGTTTGCATACTGTATTGTATGTTCTTTAAACAGCAGCGTTAATTTAGACTTGTAAATGGTGATATGAAAATGAACAATGCATTCCAATTTTTCAGAAATTTCTGGATTGTTTTCCTGAGAAGAGTAGGAAAAATACTCCTTTTCTAATGGCTTCAGAATTTCTGAAAATGTTACATCTTTGCACAAGATAGCAAAATGTTGCTTTGAGATATTATTCTGATCTGACCTATGTTGGATTGATGCCTTATAAAAAGGCTGTGCATTTAGACCCAAGTTAGATCTTGTGCTTATCTAATTTGCAAGTAACTGGAGGGAGGGGTAAAGAGGGAGAAATCCCTGAAAGTCATGAAATATTACAGTATGTTCTCCCATTGAGAGAATTTTCCCACAGGGACACTTGTCAGTATTTATATGATGAGCCAGCAAACAAAACCTAAGGAAAAAGAAGGACAACAACAAATAATCGTAAGCTTGAATGTATTTAAACTGAGTTAGCCTGCAGCAATGGGCTCATAGGGCTGTGCGGCTGTGGGAGAGTGGTTATTAAAAACCATTGTGGAAAGAGGTGCATTGGTTAGAATGCAGTATTACAGACTAACTCACTACTCATTCCAGGAGTTTGATTCTGAGCAGCTCAAAGTTGACTCAGCCTTCCATTATGCCGAGGTCGATAAATTGAGAACCCAGATAGTTGGGGACTCTGTAAACCACTTAAGAGAGGCCGTAAAGCACTGTGACGTGGTATATAAGCATAAGTGCTATTGCTATTAATTTCTAAGAGGCCAGGGTCTGGTCCTAAGAGCAGGTGGCAGTGGTGGCTCAAACCAGTGGAGGGCAGAGAAAATGGATACATGGATAAATTGAGTTTATGTAAGGCAGGTCATATGAAATCTGGGAATCATCAGTACAATGCATTTAATTAGTTTTGTGATCTCTAATTATACCTTTGGGCTGTTTTGGAGCATTTAAAAATGACCATAATGAAACAATTAAAAATGAAGTTACAGGTTCATATTAATGTATACATTATAGATAGTAAAAATGGAGGATCCTAAGCCTAAATATTCAAGAAAAGTATAGTATCATTACTTCAATCAAGAATTAGATCTAAGATTGGAGATAGAATATGTAGCTATTTTCTGATTTGAAAGTAGTTTGAAAAAAGCTTGGTGCTTATTTCATTTAATCTCTTGCAACAGAGTAGCAAGTTTTATGGGTATAAATGGGAATCCAGTTTTTTAAAAGGGAACTTCATTCTCATGTCCTTTTTAAAAAATTGTGGCTTAACTATAGAGTAATACAATTTTCTTTTTTAACGTCCTTGCCTCCAGCCAGCTGTCTATTGCATTTAACTTTTGCTTCCATACATCTGTTTTGTAATAGCACAGCAATAAAGATAGATTATAATGCTCACATAGGACTAATACAATGGCAGCATGAATGAAGATCTGATTCCATTGTTCTTGGGAAAGTATTTCTGATAGTCTTGGAATGCTTAAGCAACACGTTGTTGCTTTCCATCTGCCCTTTCTCTTTTTTTTATCCCTATGATCATGTTTATTTTCATGGAAATGCATTTCCTGAATGAGGTTTTCATGTCAGCATAAGTCTCAAATATAGTTTGTTTTAGTTCATTTGGAAAGGCACAAAGAATAGAAATTAATATTTTGCCATTGAGAATTCATAAATAATGCTGTCCAAATATTGATTTTTAGTTTCTTAAGTTGCAGTTATAACAAAATCTGGTCCTTAGTCCTGTTGAAATCCTAAATCTATGTAGCTGAATAAATACAGGTTTAGCTAACTGCATGACATTAATACTATAAGTTGATCAGTGTGTACTGTAAGTTCTCCCTGAAAAAAGAAATCATTGTGATTGGGAAAAAAAACTTAAGAAGAAGCTAGGTTGTAATGCTGCTTTTTTACTGTAAGCTCTCACTTGTAGTTTGAAGTGGCTATAATACAAATTCATACCATAAATAAGAATTTGGTTTCTGCCCCCTATCAGGTGTAGAATACAGTTAAAATATGAAATATGCTTGTACAAATATAACCATATTTCATTAAAAGTTGGTGCTATTGCATTAGTGAAATTTGTTTTAATGTTTTAAGATAGAAGATTTAGTAAAATACAGTATATAAAGATTTCAGTTTCAATTGTATTTCTTTTTGTCATAACATATTTTGATAGGAATTTGTGGACTGAAATGAAAAAAGGGTTAGAGATTCAGCATCTGAAGGTCAAAGTCATTTGATGAATCAGTGGTTGGAAAACTGGGTCGTTTTCCCATAGTAGAACTAGTTGTCCCTTTCCAAATTTTCTAAAGTACTTGCCCATATTTGCTGTTTCAGAAGTGGAAAAAGTTAAATTATAACGTTAAGGAATTTCCTAAAAAAAAAAGCATATTTACATGAGATCTTATTGTAGAAAGTGAAACCTGAGATAAGAATATAGAAACAATTGTCAGATTGCTTCTTAGGAAGCATAAATTCTTTTCCCCTGTTGAAATCCCTTCAATAAAGATTCAGTTTCAAACACTTTTAGTCATGCAAATTACTACTGTAATGCTGTACATTATTACTTTATGAAAATAATAATACTGGCCTACCTGAGTGTGGTATTTTAAAAAGTTTTATATTTTATTAGTTGCGTTTTTGTGTTATTTTTAAACATATTTTCAAGGCAAGCTTCAGAATAATAAAGATATACTGTTTAGATTTTCTACCTATTTCCTATTCCCAGGATTCTATTTTGGGGCAAAGCCTATTGCTCTAGATAATACAGATTTGGATTCCATTTCTATATCTATGACTTACTGTGTTTCTCACATTAGTGCACACATATCCTGGCCAATTTAATATGCTTATACAGCCTCTGTAGTTGTTCAGTGATTTGGGGAGTGACATATCAGAATTACAAAATTACAGAATAACAGAGTTAGAAGGAATGTTGGAAGACTTCTAGTCCAGTCCTCTGCTTAAGAAGGAGGCCCTATACAATTTCAGACCAATGACTGTCCGATTTCTTTTTAAAAACCTTCAATGATGGAGCACTCAGAACTTCTGGAAGCAACCTGTTCCGCTGATTAATTATTCTCACAGGATATTTTTTCTTAATTCCATGTTGGATCTGTTTTTGATAAGCTTCCATCCGTTAGTTCTTGTCTTGCCTTCAGATGCTTTTGAGAATAAGTTGACCCCATTCTCTTTGTGGCAGCCACTCTGGAAGTTGCTATCATTAGAGTAGACATACCCAGTTCCTGCAATCATATATCAGATATTTGGCTTTGTGAGTTACATCACAGTTTAGGGATGCTGCACAAATCCTGAGCTTGAGCTTGAGAGGAAAAGTCACTGGGTGTCAACCCATTAATGCTTTCTTAAAGCAAGCCGGGGTGGAGGTGAGGTGGGGTACTTCTGATTAACATAACACCAAGCAAAAAGGTATACTGTAAAAGATACTGTCCTCTACGAAAATACAGTCTCACAGTCAGGGGAATTCTTAACTTTTTCCAGAAGATGGCCAGTATAACTTTGCCTGCTGTGGGCCGTTGCACTGGATATGCTTATTTTGGAGACATAATCATCTATTGATGCTAAAGAAAGGCTGAAGAAATATGTTTATTGGTGACTGTCGTTGAAAGGTACCTATAAACCTCAATATCATTTGTCTTAAAAACAGGATTGTCTGAGGGAAGAAATTGGTAGCTGATTATTTACCCAATTTACCTTTTATAAGTCACATTGCAACTGTATTTTATATGAAATATATGATTTATATGAAAATATATGATTTTTAAAATAGGAAAAGTGATTAATTCTAACTGAAAATATAAATTGGGCCATAATTACATATGAACAAAAACCGCTGGTAAGAATTATTTAAGGAATTAATAAGGGCAGTTAACTTAATTTATAACTCTGACATGTGTATATCTGTAATAATAATAAGCAAACAAGAACAAAATTAAAATAAGCAATATAATCACACATATAAATACTGTTTTTAAATAGCTTGGTCTGTGTCTGAAAGTTAATTAGTATAACAACATATTTATTTAAATTATCTTGAATGTGAGCCTCATTCTTTTAGAATGTTTGGCAGATCAAACATAATCTGCAATATGTTATTAAGCCTGGCAATCTCTCTGTGTTATTCCATATTCTGTTAATTTTTCCTGGATATTTTGAAACTTGTGATCAAAAGGGCACAGGAAACGAACATATAATGCTCTATTTGTTTTTCTTAACTAAACATGTGACTCATGGAAAGATTACGCTTACTATTTATGAGTATCTTTATTTTAGCGTTGAGATAGATCACCATATCAAAGTGCATTAAATATTACTTTACTACCTGTCTAAATTATCTAAAGAATATGTGCTGTATGTGTCAAACTCTGCTGTAATTTGCATCTTAAATGTATTTTATTGCATTTCATGTGTGAAAATATTGGTTATTGGTTTTACTAATAACTAAAGCACTTCTTAGTACAGTGTGAAACTTTGGTTTGAAAGTAATTCAAATTTTTGAATCAATACCTAATACTCCTTTCTCCTCTTATTTTCCCCACAACATACTTTATACATAAAATTATGTATAAAGTCAATACCTTTAAATTAATTAAAAGATTTGATGGACACAAATGTTTTTGTTTAATTTGCATCTTGATTTAGAATGTGACTGATTAGCACATTATAGTGTGTTTCACGATAAACGAGGTATTGTATGATAGATATGGTGTGCTCATTTCTCAATGTTCTCTTAGCAACTCTTAAATGACCACATATTCTGAAATATATAATTTCTATCACAAAATGTGTGTTTAGAGATAAGGAAAAGATATATAGTAAAAGCTTATTCATTCATCACTTTATTATTTTAATAAATAACTCAAGACAGCTAGCATACCTAATACTCCTTTCTCCTCTTATTTTCCCCACAACATACTTTTCCAGCTTCTTCATCACCCATGTTGTATTTCCATTTGTTATTCAACAGCTTTCTATTTTCTCTTGCAGCACCACAGTGGATAAGACAGCAGGGCTTTTCATTGGTTTAGTTTTGTGATATGATCTAGTTCTAGTCAGAAATTTAGATGAGCTATATTTTCTGACTTTCTGAAGTTAGATGGCAATAAAGTGTACTGTTACCTTACATTGAGTATCAAGGTGCATAAACACCCAAAAGGAAACTCTTCTTAAAAACAAATTTTAAAATTAATTAGTCATGCAGAAAACAAGAAAATCAGTGCTGTTTACTCCACATATTCTTGGTTGAAATCTAAACCTGGCAGATATTTGTCTTATTTTCTAAATTTAACTGGTAATATTTTTCATCCTTTATTTTTTTTTCTTTTTCTCAAGAATTTTTAAAATGGATTGTGCTTTTTGCATAAGCCATGGAAAAATGCAAAATGTAAATGTATGAAATCTATGAAGATGCCAAGCATTCATGTCACCAACAGATATTTTTTACTTATGTTTTATGGACCAGTATTCAAAAACTATACTTGGATACAAACAACCTAGGTTTTGTCCCCATTTTCTCTGTGAATCACTGACTTATTAAGTTACATAGATAAGAGGTATCTATTGTTGCTCACCATGCAGATTCTTTCTTATTTTGTTATTTCTGGTCGTATGTACAGAAAAAGCAAAAAAAAAAAAGATATTGATAATTTAGTACCGGATCTAATTCTGGGATGATGGCTAATTTTATTTGTTCTTCTTTAATACTGAAATTTTGATTGGAACTGTTATCTACATATATAGACACAGTGAATTTCATTTGCGTTCCTTCCCACTCTAATAATTCTTGTTTGGCTACATGCAATAATCCTAGCTATTGATAAAATACGTTGTTTTGCCTTTATTTTTCGTTTAATAATATGGAATTCCTTAGTATTAGTTTATGAATAGTGGAATACAATATAACACACATTGTATTTAAAATATGGGGCATGCAGGTAGATTTTTAGTATCGTTACTCTTTAGAATATATAGATTATTTCTTGCACTTGTATTTAAAGGACACAGAGGACTAAAATTAGATGCTTCATATTTGACGTGCCACATCTATTTGGTTTAAGTAGTTACTTAAAAATGTCAAAAGAATGCTTTCTTGGACACTTCTTAACTTTCATGAATGCTGCTACTGCCTGATTTTTGTAGACAACTACTACATGATCCATAATCCTGTTCAACCTTACTAGAAATTTAAATCACGAAATGGCTCTCATAATAAATAGTTGGTATTTTTAGTTTGATATTTTGACTTGATAATGATTTCCTTTTTAAAAAATTCAGTTTGAGAAATGATAAACTGTCCAACCTATAACTTATTTTGCAAATAACTTTCAGATGAATGGCAAATTGGAGGAATTTTATTACTTATACTTATTGTATAAGTAATAGGATGATTTTCAGTGACAGCTGATTTTCTCATGGTTTCCATCTTTTGCTAAAGATCAGGGAATATACAGTATTTAGGATTAAAGCTGGTCAAAGAAGATTTCTTGCCTCAAATGGGTGAATGAATTAGTCCTCCTTAATTTCTTGGAATAATTATTATTTCCACAGGACTTAAAAGAACTTTCTGGTTATTTCACCTACTGTTTCTTTATTTTTAAAGTATAGTTTACTATATTATTTTAACAATTTGGAATTCTATGAGCTTTTCTTGTGCATCCAACTAAATTGGCAGCTATTCAGCTATGTCCTGGGAAAACGGGAACTCGGAGGCTCATTTGATTGAAGAAACATTTTCAGAAGTATTAGGAACAGAAATATAATTGACCTTGAAGGTTGACTTTTTTAGTTAGTATATGCATAGGATTATAAAAATACTGATTATGTATGTGATTATCAAAAAGCTAGAATAGCTGGATTTCTGCAAATTAAGTGCCTTGTCATTTTCTTTCTCCATACTAATCTGAGTCAGTTGAGGTTGCAGATACTAAAGTAAGGTTTCTTCTTGTGATGAACTAATGTATTATGGATTCATGTGCTCTTTGATATATGGTGATATATTAAAACATAGTTAATTAAAAAACAAACAAACATACATAGAAGTCCAGTCTATGTAAGATCTTAAGACAATATTGGATATGTATGGAAGAGAACTGTAACTGCTTCTTGAATTTCTTTAATAAACAGTATATCTTTTTCAACAATAAACACTCACTGACACGTTAGTTTAATTAAATTATATTTTTAAAACTTTAACTTAATTTTATCTTCCATGTTAATTCATATATATACTTACTGTATATACTTACAAGATACTTACTGTATCTTGTTTAGACATGATGTTATGTTTTATGCAAATAAGAAACTTTGTAGTTTGCACACCTTAAATTAATGTGGGTGCTTCAGGCTGTGAAGACACACCTTTCAGTTTATAAAAGCTTTTTGCTTTTGCTATTGCTTGTGGTGAAACTTTTGAGAATAGATTTTTTAATTGCCTGTAATTTTATGGTTACTTTTAAAACCAGGGATACTTTTAAAGTTTTTGAATTTACAGAGATATATCTGAAGTATAAATTATTTCAGAAAGACTGGGAAGCCTAGTGAGTTTATTGGGAATAAAATATGAAATCAGATTCTATGGGAGTCATGTTCATCATTATATTGTTCCAATTTAGTGGTTCTAAATAATGACACTGATTTCTTGCTATTTTTAAATATTGCTTTCTTCTACTTTGTAAATGAGACATTGATAAGGAAAAGTATGAATTTTGTATTATTCATTAATATTTTACATAAAATGCTTCATGTTTTTCCCATGCTGTATTTAGAAGGATAATTTCTAATTATGAAAAAGATGCAAACTTGTTAATGAAGTTTATTTAATATGGTTTGTATAAGAGTGTTATCAGTGATTGTTATTTTTTTTCTTAATGATAGAACTTTTCAGCTGAAATCTTGATATGCGTATCAGCAAAGAATTGATAATGAAGCTGAAAGTGAAGTTGAGCTTTATTATTATTTTTGTCTTTAGTGGTGATTATCTTCTTGGAAAATGAGATTTATGTGATGATTGTGTTCTATTTGATCTGAAGGAACTGCATAAATATGTTAAATAATAATGGAAGTTGATGCAGTCTTTTTTCTATTGCATGTGAGCAATATTTCCTGCTGCTTTCTGTCCTGAAAACATGGATTGAGCTGTTTCAAATGCTGATATAATCTTAATTCCTCTCTTTTGCATCTTTTCTCCTCTGAGTCTTCAAACATTTTCCATGTTTCAAGCTTTTAATTCTTTTACATTTAACATACTTGATTTAAAAAAAAATGGGCAGAGTTGCCTGAGAAAAAAACAGCAGTTTGGAAGTTGATACAGGTTTGGCTGGAGAATAGGAATTTCTTTTAACTTAATGGGCTGGAGACAAAATATTTCATATAGTTAAAAAGTAAATAAACTTGAATAGTGGACTCACAGTTCAATTATGTATATTTTTATTAGTTTTGTATAAGCAGTTTAAATTGATTCATAGCATGTCTTCATATTTTAGTTCAGTTATTTAGAAAAAATATCAATAAAAATCTAGTATTAAAGGACAAAAAACAAACAGTACGACATGGCAAAATATTTCAATAAATGTTAGGAAGATCCTAATTACCTTAATGTTGCTTTTTTTGTACAATTAGTAATTGGAAAATCAATTAGTTGCTCATCCTTTATTATTTGAAAAATGAATCTGCTTGGCGCTCTGTTGACATTAGCCACAGGCATATGCAGGGTTGCTGCATTTAAGCACACTGTATCCTTGCACTTATCAGGCATGTGTTAGTTTAAAAAAAAATCATTTAAGAGGTAAATTTAAAATAATGAGATTATAAAAATGATTAAGATAGTGTCATTAATTTTAATTTTTGCTTGAAGTTCTTCTCTTTCCCATACCTGGATTTTTTAATTTATTTTTTAGTCTATAAATGAGTTATCTGAAAACGTATTTCACATAAGACAATCAGGCTCAGTAATGCTTTCATTGTTTCATTTTTAAGAGAATAAAAGAGGGAATTCAGACTACATAATGGAGGATTGGGTACCTGGCTAGAATAGAATAAAACTTGGGTGATACATTAGTATTGTATTTATTGAATTTATAACCTTCATTTCCATCAGTGGATCAAGGCTTCTAATGAAAAATAATATAATTAAAATACAATTAAAAAGAACAAAAGCACCCACATGCTGCTCCTGTCTTTCAACTTAAACCCTGCTTATATGCCAGAAGTCTGCATAAATAAAACTATTTTTTTGCCTCCTGAAAATAGGGAAAAAGAACAGTCTGACCTCTGTTGATCACACCAAAAGTGTCTCTTAATCATGGTAACTGGAGAATGGTGTTTCTTAATGCCTCAATTACCTTATAAGGCAAGATTTTTTTAAGGTAGCTTGGATTCAAATCATGGGCGGCTTTATAAGTAGCATTTTGAATTATGCCTGGAATCTGATCAGCATTCAGTTTGTTTCTTAAAAAACAAATCACATTCTTCCCATCACCAAAATCATTCCACAGTTTAGCCACAGCTGAAAACTGAGCCAAGACAAGTAGAATTTGCAGACAAGGGGAACTTGCACAAGTACAATATGTTTAAGTCTTCAAAGAAGTTACACCCTATATAGCACTGATTGAATCCCTATTCCTTGATTTATTTTTTGAACCTTCAGTTTTTATATATTTTTTGGATTCAATTGTATTTTTATCCCAGAGTTTCTCATGTGGCAACTTTAAGTTGTATGGACTTCAACTCCCAGAATTCTCCAGCCAGGGTAAGAAACATCTTAAAGTTACCAAGGTTGAGAAACGTTGCTTTATCCAGTTAATGTCTGACATCAGGATTGATTTAAGACTTGAACAAGGTCCTTGGTTTTAGTACAGTACCGCTGAACATCTACCAGTCCTTTATTTATTCTACCAATCTTCAGTCCTCTTCAGACTATTATACGGAAAGTCAGATGTACAGTAAATATCACCAACCTTATTTTAGGTTATTATAGGAGAGTCTGGAAGCAATCAACATTGCGTTGCATACCAATCCCCTATACTTCCTTGACAAGAGTTCTCTTGTCTTCTTCCTGCCATCAGGAAATAATCTTTCCCAAATGAGTGATTAAATATGCACAGCAGAAAAACCTATGTTCAGGTAAATCATGATATTATTTCCTTTTCCTCTTTCTATATGACAGAGGGGATGCCTTTCTTTCTCTTCTTCTTCCCTCTCCTGTGACCATTTTTGGATTGATTCTGTAGACAGAAGGTTCTCTTGCACTGCAAAAGTTCTACCTTATAGGAACTAGGAAATTGACACACTAGTGAGTTTTGGGAAATACTGATTCAAATAATGAAATGCCTAAATGCTAAAAGAAGGGGTGTTGAAAAGGATAAAGTGAACAAGCAAAATCAAATAATTCATATGCTAAAGGATGAATTTTTTTGTTCTTTGTTTTAAAAAAATAAATTATATTTTAAAAATACAGCAGAATTCAGTCAAAGTACAGAAATTTATTAAACATGAAACTTCCAAAAAACCAATACATTTATCAAAGATACATGAATGAGAAACAACTAATATTGTAGATGTTGTTAATTTAGTTATGGGAGAGGGATTATATTAGCGGTCCCCTATCCCCAACACGGACCATTGGGTACTAGGCTGTACAAGAGGCAGGTGAGGGGGCGAAGCTTCAGCTGCACGTGCATGGGATTAGGGATGCATGTTTGAGACCATCCCTCCCCTCCTCCACCATTGCTGTCACTGCCAGCCCTTGGAGTTAAGAAAATTGGAGACCGCTGGATTATATAGAAAGCTATTTTCTCATTAGACATTGTTCATAATATTTCTTTGGCATATAGAAAATACTACCCCAGGGAGACACAATAACTTATATATATTTCAAGTAAATTCTGTTATTTTATACAGAATTAGAAACCCAATATTTTTTTTAAATTTATAAATTCCAAAACCAAATAGAAGGAAAACAAAGGGTTTTTCCTTTTTAATTTCAGTATAACTTATAGTTTGAAAGAAGAAAAGTAATTTGCAGAACAGGCCTAAAAAGCAATAGAGAAGAAAACCGTGAGAATCTGAGTTACTACTAAGTTACCATTAAGATGACAGAAAAAAAAATCAGATTATAAAATGAGAAAAGGCTTATAAAAAAGATAAATAAGAATGACTATTAATGTATTATGTTTAAAAATAGAAGAGAAAATAAGATAATTAGTGATCTATTTATGAAGAATTATTGAGATATGCTGAATATATCTGTTAATGTAACATACATTTTAAAATTCTGATGAGAGGTGAGGGATAGTTAAAAAACTTGAATAGATTGTTTATCTTTTGCTAAGAAAGGAAATGTTTGTCAGTAAAATGCATGGCCATTTGCAACATTGTAGTGATTTGCCTCAGACAAAATATGCACAAATACAACTTGCAAAGGGAATACAAGTAATCTTCACTTGAGGTGATTGTGACCAGATGGTGACCAGAATTTTCATCACTTTTCTAAAGTAATGCAGTCATAAAGCACAACACATGACTATGCTGCTTAGCATGCACTTAGCAGTTGCTGTTGTTAAGCAAATCTCACACCATCATTAGTGTGATGTTATGTGGTTACCATTTGTCACCTCCCACCAGTTTCCCCATAGACTGCTTATTGGAAGCTGACAGTGAAAGCTACAAATGGAGATCATGTGACCAAAGGATGCTGTAACACAGTAATTGCGTGCTGGTTGTCGAGTACCCAGATCACAATGATATGACTATGGAAATGCTGTGGCCATTTTTATGTATGAGAACCCAACATAAATACCACTCGTTCAACTCGTTCATAAGTTTGAATGGGTGCTGTTAAGTGAAGATATGATGATCTTGTATATAACATTATGTGATCTTATGTGTACATATAATCCTATATATAAAACATTGAAATTTAAAAGGAGATTTGGCAGGGAAGTCTTTATTTTATTTGTAATTCTACGGTATGTTGCATCCCAGGAGGCTTCTCGGATACACAAAGTAATATTTTAAAAAATGAGTACAAAGATAAGCACCACCACTAAAACACTGTTTTGAAGTAGTAAAACAACATAAAGCTGAAAGTAATTTTAACGGAATAATTAATTTTTAATTTTTTAAAAATTAAGTGCCATAACATGAATGCATGAGGCAATCTTAGCTCTAAACTAAAATATGCCACAACTTGGAAAGAACAGGCCCTTTGCAAATGAGTACTGTATCCTTTCTGCAGCTACTGCAGAAAGAGTAGTTTTTCTCTTCAATGCATTTCTCAAATATTTTTTTCCTATAAATTGCCATTAATATATTTATAGAGATAGACTAGATTTCCTTTTCAGGCAGCATGTGGGAAAGTTTGTCTGAGGTGAATTTATTCTGCTTTCTCTGAATTTTTTAAAATTAGGAATAGTTTCACTTTTCCTGCTTTCTGAAATAAAATATGGTTTTAAAAACTCATCTTTTCCTTCCTGCGCTGGGTATGGGTAAAGCAAGCTTCAGGTTTTGCTTGTTTTTATTTAATGTTTATTTCTTTCCCGCTTTTCTTCTGGTGCTCAAAGTGGCATACGTAGCACTTTGTTTGGTTTATCCATATTTTTTTTCTCACAACACCTATCCTGTAAAGTAGGATGTGTTGAGAAAAAAAAAATGTCTAAAGATACCCAGTGAGCTTTCACAACTGAGAGAGTACTTGATCTACTCAGTCTTAATTTACACCTTAATTGCTGTACCTAAACCTTGGGGGGAAATGAAGGGAAAAGATCTGTACTAAATGGTGCAATCGTAATAGGAACTGGATAGGATTTGCTCCCAAATCAGGCAGAAAATTAATTATTCCTTATTACCACTTTCACCTTAGAACCATAGTATCCCTTTTCCTATGATATTTCCTTGAATCGTGAACAAGTTGGACTAGGTTTAGTTTGGAAAACAGCTCTGTCCTTTGGAAGTTTGGCGGTATTATCAGTTGGAATTGAAAGGAGAAGCAAAAGGCTTGTGACAGTTTTGGATACGTTCTTTTGAACAGCATCCCGTGGATTCAGTTTGTTTATATTTGGCCTTGGATTACTAATTTGTCCCTTGTGATTTCTGCCTTGCTTTCCTTGACAGTTTACCCTCAAACCCTACAGTATTGACAGGACAGAGCCAGGACTCAACACTATCTGACTGTTACTACATATCATGCAGGACTTTTCTTCAAATATTCTTTTCACCTTTGTTAATTCTGCTTGTGCTAATTTGGTTTCTGTGTTCTATTTGTGTTATAAATATTGTTACAACTTGATAATTTTACTGTGGTTTTATGCACAAGCTTCCTAAACTCTTGGTAGTTGAAGCATATTATATTAAATTACTGTGAATATACCCTAAAATCCTTAATTCTGTAATATAAAAGAACAAAAGCCAACCATTTAAAAAAGCTTATCTAGTTCCATAATACTTGAAGCTCACTGAATAGCTGAAGCTGGCTGGGGTAGAAAAGAGGAAGTTCTTCCTATATATATAGTTTATTTATGGAACTATTTTGTATTGGGTATGGGAAGGTCATTCATGTACTTAGATAATATTATAAGAACTATTTTCTGGAGACACCCTGGTTTGTTTTTTTTTTTTTTTTTGTAAAGCTGTCTTTCTGTATCTTTTTCTGTGTATGTTGCTTTGATGCCAGGTAATCATCTCATATATATTAACTGTTGTTTGAATGTGTTAGTCCTCTCTTAGGCTAATTCAGCTGAATTATTTTTTTTATTTAGAGAGAGAGAAGCAGTTAGATAACTAAATTAAGCTATTCTAAGTTCATAGATTTTAATTTTGTCTCCCTGCAAACTGATATTCCTTGGCAGATATAATATATCTGTATATATAATAAATTCAGCTTTGATATATGCTGATATTGAAAATATCTATGACAATTATATTTCTTCCTTTTTAATTTTTTTAGATGTTTGCCTTTTCAACATTTGTGATTAGTTTTAAAAAAGGCTTTGTTAGCTTTATGTATTTTTCAGATGAAAGGTACAATCAGACAGATGTCTTGTTCAGTTAATATGGTAATGCCAGGTACTCATCAGACCAGTGTTTATAATCTTTGTCATTGATTGGGACAGATAGCCTGCTTATTCTGCTTAGCAAAGATAACTTTGGATACAGTGTGTTGTGGTAAAATAAGATTACATTTGGGTTGCATTTTTTTTGGCATCATCAACATCATATTTATTGGTGAGATGGCTATCAGCTTGTTGACTTTCTTTTCTTCCATTAATGTGTTAGTAAAATTAAGTTGAAGTTTAACAAAGATGCTTCTTTTGCAGAGGAAAGAATAAAGGAAATTATACTATAAATAACTAACGCTGCATAGTTGCTTTTTCTAACATAAAATCTTACACCATTAGTTCATCCAATTTTTGGAAATATATGATTATTAACAATTATACTAGGCACATAAACGAATGAACCTCCACCTTTTTTCCAAAGACATGTGTATATTTAAATGTATTTATTTAATATATTGGTGCAATAAAATTAGCGTATATACTAGACTGGCAAAACAAAATTATTAGATAAATATCATGTCCAGATGTAAAATATAAATGGCTATGTGTCAAGCATGACTTTTTAAAATTATCATTACTATACTTGTTTGATCAGTGTCTCAATATGTTTCCTCAATATCACTCCCAAATCAAGAAAAATAATATTTACGCATTTATTTAATTTCTATTTTGACTTTACTTCGTACAACTCAACAAAATATATGTAAATTATTGTTGCCCATGCAACAGTTATGCAATTTAAATACAATTCTAAAATTGTAGTAGGCACAGCTTCAGCTTATGCTTTAATAATAATAGGCTTCAATGCCATTTGTCAGAGTATCTCCTAAGCAGGCTTGTACTTGGCTGAAGCTTGCTGAAAAAATGGGCAGCCTGTAGGGAGAGGTACTGTATATAAATAGCTTATTTTATACCATGTATTTAAAAAAAATATCTAACTGTTCATCTCAATGTATGAGCTGCTCACCAACATTTAAAAACAATATAAAACAACAAAAACAATAGAACAATGTATTAATAAAAACAATATGAACCATAAAACCATATCACAAAATTCAGAATTCACAGTCAAAATGAGTATATCAGTTTACCAGAGTTAATGCAGCCATTGTATATATACCAGATAAATATGAGCTCTTTCATGTGTTGCCATTGATGAAGTAAGAGTCCATAGTTGTCATAGTGATCATGAAGTCCTGAGCTGATTCTGCATGACATTAAAATCTTGAGAAATTTCAACCTGGGGTTCTCCAAACCTACCTAAGAGAAACTCTTAGACAGTTTGCCAAATAAATCATTGGAGAACACTGAGAATAATATACCAGCAATGTTACTGTCTATCCCTGGCTTAACATCAGGTATCTGTCCTCAAAGGCAGATTGTCTGCAAAGACAATGAGGAATCACGAGATGACAACAACATTTCCCTTTATACTCCATCCTAGATTATGGTATAGCAAATACCCAGGTGAGCAGAGCTAGGTGAGAAGATCTGGGTCCATTCCAACCAATTTTTGTTAAAATATCGTAGATCAACTCTATAATCTATAATCAGTTCATGGATGGAGATTGGCATTTAAAAACAGCATTAGATGCCCTATTGTAGATCTACTGAGAACTCCATATATACTCCAAACAGAATCTATGGTTGCCACTGTTACTCCTTTGCACTGGGCATAGAGTATCAAACTCTTCACTATTCTTTCCATGCTGTGCCGCAATGCAATCAATTCCCAAAAGTAGAAGGACTTATTATTTGAATTGAATACACGGAGATGACTACCTCTCCCTAGAATCAGATAGGACTGGACAGGGGAAACCTTTACTTTATTTGGCCAAGTGTAATTAGACATACAAGGAGTTTTAATTAGATTTCAGGAGGTGTACACCAACTACCAGCCCCTTGCTGCAGTACTGACTTTCATGTAAGTGAAAGTCATCAAGAAACTAAGAAAAGGTGGAAGACAGCCTCCAAATTAGTCAGTTTACTTTTTGTAATCTTATACCGTTGGTTTCTTTGGAAACATTCTTTTTTGTTGTTCTTTGACTATTACTGCTAGACATAGACAGTATGCCCTAAAATTCTGGAGATTTCATGTAGTGGGCAGTCAGAATAATATTTTTATTAAGAACTCGGCAATATTTCTCCTTAACTAGGATTATGTCTTTTCATGTAGTCTTTACTTCACTCATTTCATGTGTTGAGAGGATAGATTGTATTCTTTTCTCCTCTTCCCTTTCTGCTGCTCCTTCAGCCTCTCTTCCTCTCTGAGCATAGCTCAGCATAGCTTCCCAGCCTCCTCTAGCTATAATAAGATTGGCAAGTTCCAGCACCTGGCAAGCCTAAGATATGCTAAATTAAGAATCTCCCTTCACTTTTTTACCAACACACACTTAAAGAGAAACTTGGAATGGATGGAGATATGTCATATTATAGACTGACATGGAATGGGAAGAACGAGTAGGGTAGAGTTATTTTGAGTATAAACAGGGATACGGGGTACGGTACAGATCAGGACCTCTTTCCTGTTGCATTCAATGTTTGTTTTTTTTCTTTCGGCAAGAACTTTGAATTTATATATCACACTACTCATTGTTTGCTTTGATGTAGTCTGGCAAATAAACTAATTGGCTAAGAGTTCATGCAACATAACTAAACCATAATTGTTTATAAGCAAGTGGATGATTTCAATTATATTAAACTAAACACAGAGTTTTTGCATGTAGGAGAAGGTACAAAGCAATCACTCCCTAACTTTTGTACGTAGAATTGGGGTGTAAGCATTTATGTTTGATTAATATTGATAACATGTAAGTGCAACAAATAATAAAGAATGCAGCGTAGTTTCAGAAAGAACTGAAGGCTGCAGAAAAACGTATTCATTAAAATTTGTGTTTCTGTAAGATTTGTAACCACCTTTGTATATAATAATCTAGAGTAATTTTTTACAATTACTTTATATTTCAGATGAAAATAAGGTTGTGAGAGAAGAAGAAAATCTAATTCTTCAAAATCTGCAGTAGACTGAATCATGCTACAAAATACTTGATTTATGTTCCAAAGCTTAAACAAATGCATCTAGGCTCTTTAATAGGCTACAGGATTTCCTATGTGTCCAATCATACTTGGCCAATAAAAAAATCTATTTATTCCATATAATGTAGCTGACAAAATACTGGCTATGAACTAGGTTTACTCCTGAGCATGGTTGTTAGACATACTGTATATTAGAATTCCTCCACTGATTGATCAAGAGAATAGCATTAGGAATAAAATAGGATTTTGTAATTTGTACAAACTTCCGAGCTGTTGTGCAGGACTGTTGAACAGTTATCAAAACAAAATTAGTTTCAGTTATTGCCACCCAAGAAGGACACACTAATTATTGAAAGGAAAGATTCGTATATTGTGCCCCAGGGACAAATATGTATGGATTATTTCTCTCAATAAATAAATGAACAAGCATAGTGTTTGTGACTATTTAATTGGGGTCTCTTTATCTAGTTTTAGAACTTGTATCACGTTTTAGGTCATATTCATACAGAAATACTGAACATTCAAAAGAGTTCACAATGTTTTAAGCATCACTGTATATTCCATTGTATGATTTGTGTCAATTCTTAGTTAATTATTTTCTTGCTGGATAGATTTTGTTTGAGATGACTCATTTTTCAAGGACTTCTCTTTCATTAGTTTACAACAGAAAGCTGCAAGGAAGTAAAAAAAATAAGATCACTGAAGATTATACATTTCTTATATCTTCTTTGAGTATTACCAACTGGTGACATTATAAAGTTAATTATTTCTTAATCAGTATGTGAAACATATTTTTAATTTCATAACCTGTGTGATAGAAAAGAACACTGAAAACCGCACAGAGAAAGAGAAGGAAGTTTACAGGCTTTAGGAAAGACTTCTATAAGGCTGTGCATCAGTTTGGTTTGTATGAAGTTCTTGTAGGAATAGGGTTCAAGACTTGTTGTGAACCCTATAACTAGTATTTCCCTTTGATGAATTCCAGTTTGTGATGTGAGCATTGTGACTATTACCCATTTATTATTGCTCCTATAGTTCTTGTAACTCTTCAGTAAGAATACTGTGGAATAAAAAAAAGTTTACAATCCATCATTTCTACTGTTAATTCAGTTTTTGTAGGATGGCATATCATTTTTCTTAAAGACAGAAATAGTAAATAATTAAGATTCAAAGCACCAAAATTGTTTCTTAAGTACAAAAATCAAATACATAGGTTTTCAAACCATATGGATGCGGTTTGTCAAAGTTATGAATAACTAAGAGAGTTCAATAACAAAATGTTGTTATTGGCTCTCCAACTACAGGATATTTTGCATGCCGTGACAAATGATATGTATTCCACATGAAGCTGTCATGAATTCCATCACAAAAAAAGGCCTGTTGTTTTTCAATATGAAATCTACACTGAAGTCTCTTCTGGGCCTAATCTAAAGTACTGGTCATTTTCTTTAAAACTTTAAATGATGCAATACCAGGAAAGGAAAACACCTTGCCAGAATCTTTTCCCTGTCCAGTCTGGTCATTGGGAGAGGACCTGCTAGAAAATTCCTCCTTTCATGAAGTTTGTGAAGTGGGGATTAGAATGAGGCATTCTCTGAAATAACCCCTACTTTATGGGATACTCTTTCCCCAAAAGAATATGCAGCTTCTATTTTAATGCAGTTCTATACTCAGGTTAAACTTGGTTGGTTTTTATTCAGTGCACTTTAATCCCAGTTGATTAAGTCTATTCCAGATTTTATTTAGGGATTTATTTTTGCTTTCTGTGGGTTCTCTTTTTGCTTTTGATACTGTTCTCAATTTTGTTACTATTTGTTATTTTATTTTTAATGTTATTGCCACCAAGAGTCCTTTGGAATTGGGGCAATATATGAGCACTATAAAAAATAAAGAAGGAGATAACCTTCTGAAACAATATCCTCTTCTAATACAAATCTCCTATTAATATTAAATTTACAAATTCTTGCAATAGAGAGTGCAACTGTAATTTGGTTTTCCCTATTAGAAAGTTTCTGCCAAATCATTTGGCTGATTTGATTGCAGTAATTTACCAATTTTTGCAAATGTGCTTTCTCTTTATTTACCTCCTCCTAATATTTGTTCATTTGCTAAAATGTATATTTATTGGGCAGTTTGGGCCTAATATATCAATTTTATAAAAAGTGTCTATGTTTGACTATCTGGAAAAAGTGATCATTTGTAACATAGATGATTGTCAAACATAAATATATTATAAGGTATAGATCCATTTTTCTCAAGCAGAACTGATAAGTTATCTGAAAATATTTATTAAAGTCCTTAATCAGGTATCCTATTTCTGCATAAGATGGTCTTTTGGCTCATTCAGTAGAGTTGTTCTAATTTATACAGGGATCATAGATCAGTGGCAGAACTCGGATTTTGCATGCAGAAGGTCTTGTGCCATGTCTTTGACAGTTTCATATTTTTTTTCAATACATTTTTAGTTTATTCACAAAGTTAAAATACAAACTTCAAAAAAACACACCAATTACAAAGAACAAGGAAAGAAGCATGCAATGAAAGAAAAAAGGCAAGAACACATGTGTTGTCCTCCCTAGTTGAATACTGATAAATATATTACAGCAATAATAGTTTCTTCCCCTTGCAAAGCAAGCCCACAATTTATAAACTTCCGCAAATTTATTTGCTACCAATTGTGTCATCTATCTACTATATATAAAAAAGGTAGTTAGCAGATAAACCAACAGCAAAGTTAATGCCCTCTGTTAACAATCTATTGTATTTAACTTGTAGAAAGTCTACCATGGCTTATCTGCCATAAATCAAAATATAGTCCTCAACTTACGACTACAATTGAGCCCACAATATAAGTTAATTGAGCCCACAATATATGTTAAACAGTAAAAATACTTAAAAAAAAGATGGTTCCCAAATTGTGCACTGTGGTTTACCAAGACCTCAGTTTATTACTAAATAAACAGCACAGGTGAGTTTGCTATGGCCCTTGGGGTGTTATTAACCAAGAAAGTTTAAAAGCCTCTGCCTTAGAAAATTAATTTAAAAATAAAGTGAAGAAAGATCACATAACACAAGAGCATTTTTTAAAAAAATCAGAAGCTACATCATAAGGTCTGCAAAGACTTGGTAGAATCAAGTATTCTTCTGTTCTATTAATTGTTGCACTGAAGACTGATATGCAGGTAGAAATGAGCCATCTCTGATCACCAGAAGCAGTTTTGTGAATCATAATGCTTTTCAGTGAAATGGTTTAGAGATTGGTCTGAAAACTACCAAGTTATGTAAATGCTTTTATGAGTCAACCTGCTATGCATAATTGTTCCTTTCTGGTAGCAAATCTGATAAATTAGATTCTCTGTATTCAAGAAAACTGCCATTGCTAGTAGTTCCAACTATTTTCTCAGTGCGGTTCTGAATTGGATGTGCCATTCCAATTTTTGACTATTATACGTCCTTATTCATTTGGATTTTAGGAGCCAATCCTGAACCATTTAGACATTTAAAGCCTTTGCCTCCACTTTTTCAAGTCAACAGATTCTTGGAGTTTTCTTTTGTCAGCCTTTTTTATTTATTTATTTATTTTTACATTTATATACCGCCCCATTCCGAAGACTCGGGGCGGTTTACAGCTTTTATAAGCAATACTCTTACA
>JANHFL010005045.1:31578-44143 GCA_032468155.1 Oxyrhabdium leporinum
TGCTTATAAGCTGTAAACCGCCCTGAGTCTTCGGAATGGGGCGGTATATAAATGTGAAAATAAATAAATAAATAAATATTAATATCAGTTAAATTTAAATATGTTTGTAGTTATGTGTAGATTAGATTTTTTTTTATTGTAAAGAATAAGAGAGGTGACATTTACGGAAAGATGCAAGAACCAGTACTTAGGCAAAGGGAGCGGAAGCGTTCCTTAAGTCTTGAAAAACAAAATAAAATTCAGAGCTGGTTTAGACAGGTGCCTCTTTGATTCATTGTAATATAAGGAGGACGGCAGCACAATCAAATTTGCAAAATCTGTTTTTCTACAATAAAAATAAATAAAATATAGTTCTGGCCTTCCTGCAGAGTTGATTTTATTTATTTTGTTATTACATTTTTATGCTACCCGTTTCACTGATATAGTGATTCTGGGTGGCTTACAGCATGACAAAAAGTAAAAATGTTCTGCGAGACAATTGAAATTAGAGGAATTAAATAGAAAAACTTTAAAAAAACAAGATGATGAGTGGTCTGGAGGTGGGATTCTTTTCTACCCAGTCCACCATGTATTTTCTGGTTTGATCTATCTCATGGGACTGACAATAATTAATTCAGCTTTCAAAATATGCCATAGCTCTTCATAGTAGAGATAACATTTTGCCTCAGATCTATGAAATTAAATCTGGGATAACCTAATGCAATATGTTCATTCATCCCATGTCTTTGAGGAAATTTTATTTGTTTGTTTATGTTGACATTTTCCCTGCAACAACTTTCAAGTGAATTGGGCTGAAAGAGAGTGACTGGTCCAAAGCCACCTAGTTGGCTTTCATGGCTAAGGTGGGACTTGAACTCATTATCTCCCACTCTCTAGCCCGGGGCCTTAACCACTAGACTAAACTGGCTCTCTACATAGGATCAGTACAGATTTTTACATTCTTGATGATCCTCCAAAATAATCGCAAAAGCATCTGAAAGTCTATATAGTTTATACAATATGGAGAAATGAAGTGAATAATCAATTTGCTTAAGTTTTTATGGACTTTCTTCTTATGGGGGACTGCAGCAAGGGGGGGAAAGGGTCTTAAGGTCTAATCCCACTCTTGCATACATTGGGCTATATATTTCCTTTAAAAACTGCTACTATGAAGCAAAAAACATGTCCTTCACTATTGCATAGCATAGTGGAAGACATTTTAAGAAGACAGGAAAAGAGTTCTTCATTCTATATGCTTTATCATTTTCAAGAGTCTGATTTAGTTGTTAATGCAGAATACTGACAATATTCTTGTCATATATCTCTGGCCAGACCACCTGCCACTGAACATCTTGTGTTTAACATCCAGTTAACATTTGATTTGTATGTTCTAAGAACAAGAATAGAGTAGCAGCAGGGAGCACACCATGGATCTGATAAAATGTCAATGGGAGAGCTAAATTTATCCCGGGGGATATTTTTCTCCTAAAGAAGAATACATTTATTACTTGTCAGAAAAGTCAGGACTCAGAACCCTCAAGAGGACTATTGGATGTCTATTAAAAATCAGAAGTGGAAATATATGCTTTATCAAAGATGACACCACAGAAGATGAAGCATCTGTTCTTTAGATGTCAGTAGTTGTGGTTTTCTAAAATAAGAAACATCCTTCATCTCTTAGAACGCATTGATGTGCAGAGATGAAGGCTTTGCTTTTTAAAGCAATTTGTATTCTAGTAAAACCCAGGGCAAAAATCCTTGTGGGTCCTTTTTTTCCTAAATAAGTTATAAAATGATTTAGATTTATTCTTGCAAGGGGCTTTGATTTACATCATGCTTGTGCACCGTTACAAAAATGTTCTCAAGAAAATATCTATGCAGATAAGAGGTATTTCATATTCTAGAATGTAACAAATCTTAAATTATGGAATACCGAAGTAGATCACTAGATGTGATCTACTTCGGCACATAAAGAGTCAGATTCAGAAGAGAGATTCTAAGGCTTAAATATTGGTGCTTTATGAGTTGCAGCTAAAAAAAATCAAACTTGACTACAATTAATACATTGAAAGTGATAGAAAAATTATTGGGGAAAAATGACTTATGCATAGATTCCTTGCCTTGGACAAATCTTTTGAAATAATTCTACTTAAACCTAAAAACTGTCTTTATTTTCAATACCTAATGAACGCCATTCATTCCTTTTTATTTTTTCACTTATATTTTATGAAACTTCATGAAAAATTGTTCAGTCTTCCCGTTTCCTAATTTTTTTACTTTCATTTTCTTTCTCATATTGTTAGGAGTTGGTTATTGTTAATGTATCTTTAGTCTAGGCAATATGCATTATTTGTTAGTTTCTTCCTGTTCACAGCATGACCGTTTTATCACCTCGTATACACATCTACTTTTATACTTATTATTGTGGCTATGTGGGAATTAAACTTGCTGTCCTAGGAACGGTTTAGTGGTTTCCAAGAGTAATTCTCAAAGTGTTTTGCAAATCTTTGAATTTTGCACATCTCTACTCTTGTGTTGATTTTGAAGTAAAAAAAACCTCTCTTCTTGAATTAGCTTGTTTTCTATAAGTGACATTTTTTATGAGATGTTCATATTTCCGGTTTATAATGGTGATTTTTATAGTTTCCTCCAAAAGATAATTGAAGGGTAGCCCTGGAAACTGAGCTGTAGCAACATTCTTTGCCTATACGACACTGATAGGCTGTCTCCTGTTTGTGTTGTGATTGGAATAAGATAATTAGGAACATTAAAAGCAAAGCTGCAATTTCATATTTGCGAAATGGAAAAAGAATGCAATATGGATGTAATAATTTTAACTTGGTGCTAATAACATACTTTGATGCATATTTTTGATGAAATCAATTGCATTGAATAATTATAAGCAATTCATTACTATTATTATAATAATTATTTTATCTCAAGATTTTAATGTATAATTCAAGTGCTGGCCAAGAAACCAGGAGATGTAAATTTTATGCTGACAGGCATGAAAGCCAGCTGGGTGACTTTGGGCAATAATTTTCTCAGCCAAAGTCACCTCAAGGCAGCAAACATACCTAATACTCCTACCTCCTCTTTTCCCCAGAGAAACAATCCTGTGAGGTGGCCAGCACTTGAATTAATACACTTAGCTGACTCTCATTTGTAGCACATACATTTTTCAGTGTGAAGTAGATGTGATTTAGTGTGTTGGGATACATTTGATCAAACATCCATCTTTCAATTTGAATAAAACTGGATAGGATCCACACATGTTTTTGCATTAGTTGGATCATATTTGGTTTATTCACTGCCTATTTTAGTGGATAGTGTTGCATGAGGAAACAGATCCTTGCCAGAACCAGAGGGATTTATTCTGTTTATGCCAAATGTTGGATAGGGTCATTAACAAGACAGTTTTAGGTACAGACCCTTTATGTATTTTATTTATACATTAATTTCTTAAATGTGCTGTATTTTGCCTTATTCTTTATGCTGATGCAGTAGGCCTGGAATTATTTTTTTCTCAAAATAAATATTGACAATGTAGAAATTCAGCAAGTTAATTTAAGTAATGATGGAGAATAAGTCCATATTTCACTCACAATTTTCTTTATTTTCTATCACATTAGTCCCGCTGCAATATAATAATTTTCTTAATTCTCTAACATGCCAGGCTAAAAAAATGTCTTGTTCCATTTTAAATGCTTTTTACAGTGCACTAACTCTGATTATTTAGTTATATTGCAAACTTAAACTAACTTCTCAGGCTGATTCCTTAGAAATGGAATTACCAGCCACCATTCTATTTTTGTCCAGTTGATTAAATTGTAGGCTAAGTAGGACAGTATTAAAAAGAATCTAATTTGACAGACTTTCCTTTTTACATATACAAGTAATCCTTGATGTACATTCATTTAATGACCAGTTGAAGTTACGACGGCATTGAAAAAAAGTGACTTGTATCTAATTTTCACATGACCATTATAGCATCCCCATAGTCACATGATCAAAATTTGGGCGCTTGGCAATTGCTTTGTATTTATCACAGTTGCCTATCCCCATGTCATGTGATTTCCATTTGTAACCTTCCCAGCTGGCTTCCAAGAAGTAAAGTCGATGGGAAAGCGAGATTCATTCGCTGTGTGATTCAGTTAACAAGTGCAGTGATACTCTTAACATCTGTGGGGGGGAAAGGTCATAAAATGAGGTGCAACTCAACAACTGAGCTGCAAATTTCCATTGCTAAGCAAGGCAGTTGTTGAGTTGTACCTCATTTTATGATCTTTTCCCCCCACAGATGTCCCATGGATTAATCTAGATTTAATTAAAATTCAAAGTTTTTCCTAACATTTGTGTGTGCTAATTCAAATATCAGTCCACAGTCCAATGCCAGTGCACAGGCCGGGGGTTGGGGACCCCTGATCTAAATTGCTATACAAGACTATATAGCTATAGAATTTAGGATGAACACCCTTTGAATGGTGTGGGAGTAGGAATGGATTTCCAAAGGAAAAATTACAGACTACAGGAACCAGGAGCATTATTCAGGTGACCCTGAGGATACAGATAAACTTCCAAGTGCTTCAAAGACCCTCTAAAAAGATGCAAATGACCAGCTGTCTGCAAGGGGAATATAAATTCTTCCATTCCCCACTATCCTGTTAGAGCTGAAGAAGCTTCTTGGATGAGAAGCAAAACTTCTTCAAAAGAAAAAAACAAGAAAGTCCACTTGCCTCCTATAAAAGCACCGTTGGGTCTTGAGCCGAAAGCAGAAAGGAATTTGAGAGAGTGCTTCAGACTTTATCCCCTCTAGTTCTTTTTAAAATAAAGGCAGTGGAGGGGGGAGGTCCATTAAGATTTGCAAGTTTCTGTTATTGTAACCCTATAATAAAAGTAGTTTTAGTATTCATAACTTTGGTGTCCAAGTCTGGTCTAGGGCAGACATTTAAAGATTTAAATGCCTATTTCACCTTCTTTCATTTCTAATATTGTTGAAAGACTCTTGACAATAGTTCAAAATTTTCATTCTAGATGCCTGACCTTTTCTGTGTAATTATTTTTTTATTAATTTTGCTGGTGTTTTATTAATTAATTAAATTTATATTGCCTCCTATTCGCCCATGGCAACTCAAGGCGGCTTACAGAATATAAAACATTTAAAACAATAAATGTTTTGCTACCTCTAAAATCACAAAGTATGCCTTGAATATTTGGAGAGCAGTAGTCGGGAATATTACCCTTCTACCAATGTTTATGATTTTGAAAGCATCCAGTTTGCACAACAGAACGCTCATCTAGATGGGCAGGATGCTGCTAAGGTTCTGCTATGCAGAAGTAGGTTCCACAATTAAAAAGCAGTGCGAGTGTTGGATAATGTAAAATACTTTGCAATTTCAAAGTAAATAGATTGTCATTCAATGTCATTCAAGATATGTGCAGGATTAGTTGCATCAGCTGAAGACTGGTTTGTGGGGAAGCAATTTTAATGCAGATCTAAAATAATGTAATTTTATATTCCAGTTAGAACATAATTGCATCATAATTCCATCTGCAGAATTCTTTATTTTACTGGAATATTCTCCAAGTTCAATTATGCTTCTGGCGAATATTTGGATATCCAGATAGCAACAACAGGGAACTGGTTTGGTAATAGCTTCTTCCAGGAGGTTTTTTTTCCCCTTTACTTCCTATTCCACTTTACAATCCTAGGATTTCCTGATAGTAATAAGATACTAACCAGGGCTGGATTTCTTAGCTTTGCTCCAGATCAGCTAAGATAAGCACGATGGTCCCATCTCCATGACTATAGCTGTGTAGTACAAAGTACCGTAAGTAATGTGCACTGAGAAAACAAAACAGTAGATTGCACATATTTATTAATGTAGTAGGCAAAATGTTTTTAGTTCTTACATTCTTTGTAAGTTCTTTATGTTGGAACCGTGCTGGTACAGTGGTTAGAACAATTAATGCAAGCTCCATGTTTCTGAGGTTGGTAAAATGAGGACCCAGATTGTTGGAAGCAATATACCAATATTGAAAACCTCCCAGAGAGTGTTGTAAAGCACTATGGAACGATATAGAAGTCTAAGTGCTATTGCTATGTTGTCCGCTTTATTAATACATTATTGTTATTCCTTCCATCTATGAACTTGATTTGTTCTGGTTGAGTTTGGGAATGAGCACAGCCAGTTGAAATGTAGATTGGAAGAATTTGTTCTCTGTATGTAAAGGCATGCTTTCTGAGAGAGGAATCCCAAGGAAGAGGACTGATTGACAAATCTAATCTGATAATATTGGGCAAGTTTTTAGGGAAGTAACTATTATGCTACCATCACAACTTCTATTTTCATCCTAGTTCTCTTTTCCCTTTGTATACTTTTAAGTTGTGCATTTGGAGAGATCATGCAAGGCCTTTTGGGGGTGGAGAGCGCTCTACATACTAAGATTGCTTTGTTTTGAATTTTATCTTGCTGTGATCATTCTGCCAGTTGGCTTTAGTCACAGCTATCAAAAGACTGAACACATGTTGCATTCATTAACTTACTTCTGGCTCTGTTCAGTTTTGCAAGTCAGACAAAAGCATTATCATATTAAATGAACTGTTGTGCAGCTGTAATATGAGTTCTCACATTTGTAATGAAATGATAATCTGGAGAGAGCTGCACTTTTCCCCAATTGGCGATAATATGTCTTTTAATGGACAACTATGTAACTTCAAAATTACAAAAAGCAATAGGGGATATATCTCTCCCTCTCCCTCTCCCTCTTTCTTCTCAAGTAAAGAAGAGATTGACTGCAGAAATTTCTCTCTCCACTTCCTCCCTCTTCATTTTCTGTCAATTTTCTAAGATGCTTCAGCAGAAATTAATCTGACAGTATATATTTGACCAAAGTATTGCTATATTAGATTAAAAGGGTGATAGCTTCTGGTTACTATCCACATGAGATTCCAAATTGTGTATTTACTATTTTTCAGGCCCCCAAAGTTTAATAGTTCTATGGTTCATTTTGTTACGTCATAACAGATCAATATAGGTGGAACTTGTTTGTCATATCTTGCCTTTTCTGTGCTTCCTTTGAAACAAATATTTTTTGTTCCCTAATTGTATCCAGAGGCATACAACACTACTAACTTTGTTGCTTTCACTGATTTCTCTGTGTAATTTTTAGTCTCTGTCACTCCCCCCCCCCCCCCAATTATTGTGGAATATTTTACATTGTATAAATCAAGATTACAAATGTTCTTTGACATAACTTAGAGGAATAACATAATGTGATCTTATCTGTGTTATAAAAATGATTATTAGTCATTATTTTCATGAGTTGGTGTCAAAAATTCAGCCTTATTTGACAAAGAGGAGCTTAAAATTCAGGTCTTAAAATTTAATTCTTTGTTTTGAAACAAAAGAGTTTCTGGATTTTCTTTTAACTACATATGACACTTAATAAAGGTTTTGTAGAAGCTTTATTATCCTTCCATTTAAAAATGCAACAAATTAAACATGTGGCATTTGGTAAGTTCTTTAACTTCTAATTTGTTCTATATGCTAAATCACAGCAAAATATATATCGTAATAAATGCCTTTATTACTGTACTTATGATGACTAAGGTTTAACCATTCCTTAGAGCAGTCTCAAATTTCTCTCCCCCATGTAATACATCCTTCTTCAGATTGCTTGTCCCATCTTTTCTTCATTTCTCCCTCCTCATACACTCCTTAGTAGTTGTAGGAAAAAGAGAGACTATCTTAAGTTAGAGCTTAGGAGCTGAGAGGTAGAAAAGCTTTTCTTTAAAAACTTTTTACTTATGCTGTTTGTAGTAGGCCATCTGGACTGGCAGGATTTCCTCAGAATTTAAAAAATGTTATCTGGGGATTGCTCCGAAACTCTGGGAAAGCAGCAGGAAACGCAGACAGAGCTGGCAAGAATGGAAGAAGCCTTGTCTTGTCTTGTTTCTGTGTGCAATTCCTCTGCTACGCTCATGAACCTCTGCACTGGTATAGTTTTCTTTTTTGTGAACTGATAATGCCAGCGATTATCTCTCATATCTCAATATTCCAGGGTGGAAATTCTGTTCTTATTGTTATGAATTTTTCACTATCCTGTGAACAAACTATTTATCAGATCAAATATGTAGCAAGAAAAACGAACTTCTACTGGTTCCTTGGAATATATTATTTTCCTAGATCACTTTTATGGAAGCTTTAAATGAAATCTATTTTTATTGATTAATGCCTGTGATGTATTTTGTGAAATAGATAGTAATCTGAAATTCGTTCTGTATGGCAGAATGAACATTTCCATTTCATTAAAGAATACTGGTATGGAAATTGAGTTCATTTCAGTTTAAACCTGACATATGTAAGATTTACTTAGACTACCTTTTGGTAAAAGTCGAAACCTAGGGCAATTTTTTTCTTGGACAAAAGACATGCTTTATGCCATAAAATATCTGCAGAATATTACGTTGTAAACATTATAATTTGAATCATTTGCAGTTTGTATTCCTTTTGAATTTAATATTTATAAAATGTTTTCTTGTAATTAACAGATGCTAAAATATTTCAAATATATGTAATCTGTTTACGTATATCATTAGTTTGATATTTGTAGATGGAGGAAAGTTAGCTATTTTATTATTATGTTCATCACACCATTCATTTGAAGCAACTTTGAGTGGCTTACTGTAAGATAAAGATATACAAATATCCAAACAATATACAAATATCCAAAGAATTTTAAATATAACAATGGGTTAAAATTGCAAAAGTTAAAACAGCCTAAAAAAACATGGGTTTGGAGAGGAGATAGGTGGGGTTGCTTTGTCTGTTAGCTGTTCTCCTCCAACTAACAACTTTTCCTTCACTATCCCATGCCAGTCAGCATAACCAGGTTTTAAGCCTTTTCCTGAAGGCTAAAAGAGTGGCTCTTACCTCCTGTGGCAAGATGTTCCAAAGGGCAGCAGATGAGGCACAAAGACACTTCTCCTAAATCCCACCACCCAAAGTTCCTTGGCTGATGGGATCTGCAGTAGGGTTCTACCAGGACTAGTTGGGTGGGCTGATCCCATTGTGGAAAGATAGTGGGGGTTCGCTATCCTCAGTATGATGATGATCAGCTTTACATCTTGGCTGGGCAGGTGATGCTGTTGCCCTGCTGCCCAAATGCCTGTTAATGGCTTGTCCTAACTTGTGGAACATCCCGCATTGGCAATTTAGTAGGCTCTCACCCTTGCTTGGAAGGGTCATTGTCATCCATCCTAGGAAAACCAGACAGAAAACAACAAGATGAACTAATTCTCCTTTAAATATTGTAAAGTTACTGTATATTAGAAACTTGCAAGTCTGAAGTCTCTCCTCAATTTTTAACTAATTGATCCATTAGGGTGAGTGCTTCCTAAAAATGTTTTTGATCGTTAAGAGACTATGGACTCTTGCCTCTCTTGTCTAATTTTCCTAGATAGCATTTCCTCCTCTCTTTGCCTAAAGTCATTCATACATTCTGCTACAGCCTTTAAGACCTGGGTTTTTTTACTGAGGCATTAGGATTGTATAGGTAGATATAGAAGGAGGGCAACTGAGCCTGTTAAGGAGCATCCCAAGGGGACTATTAAGGCACAGGGTTCTTGTTTTACTGTTTTTACTGTTTAATGATTGTTGTATTTATTGGTTTAATTGTTGGGAGCTGCCAAAAATTGCTTGAGATGTATGATGACGTAAATTAAATAAATAAATAATCTGCCATTCAGAAACATAATTAGCAAGTTTAGGAAAAAGTAAATTTAAGTCAGATGAATTTAAGTACTGCATACTGCATGGTTATGGATAGCATTTAGAAGTACCAAAGGGAATTTGATCACAATTTGGTTTATCTATTTAGCAATTTACATGAATTTTGGTATTTATGTTTTACTTTTTTATATTTTGGTTCAGCTCAACAAATGATTCAGTTTCATTATAGGAAAAATAACTTAAATGGTACAGGTAGTCCTCAACTTAAGACTAGAATTGGAACGAGTATTAAAGTCATTGACAAAAGCGGTCGTTAAATAAGATGCCCACATCCTAGCTTTTCCAGTTGTGGTTGTTAAACAATTGTGTGGATTATTAACCAGAGCATGAGGTGTCTTGAGGGGTGGGGGAGGCATGTGGAAATTTGATGTGGGCCAGGAGGCGCGGGCCTGGGGGGGTGTCTGGGCCTTCTCCCTCTCTCTGCGCCACCACACCAAGGTCCATTTATTTTTGCATTGTTCTTCAGCTATTGATAGGCACACCCGATCAATGTTTGGTGCAACCTTCTTACTGATCTATTCTGGATCAGAATTTGGTTTAAATCTTATAGTCATTTAAGAAAATAAGCAACATTTGTTTTTATTTTTTATATTTTCACGATATTTTAACTAAATAGTTAATCAACACTTTCAGATCATGTGTTTGATATTTGCGGAAAAATATAACTTGGCTAACCAACAATAGTAATTAACAGTTAAAAGGCTTTGAAGTACATCTGAATTTGAGATAAAACTGGTGATGTTAAAAAAGGTATGGAATATTTCCATGTTCCATAATAGAGTAATTAGAATATAATACTTCATTTCCTGGAATGTTTCCAGGAGCAAACTGGATAAACACTATTATAGAAATTTTAGCATTCAGATCTTACATGGCAAGTATTTGACTACAGAGCACACTGTTTAAAAAGCAAACATGTCCATCATCATAAGATGGTGAAAGGATGCTAGTGGCAGAAACAGCAGCTGTAATGAGATTTACAGAGCAGGTCCCAACCTGTGGTAAATATTCGATCTTGCTGATTCTGAATAATATTTCTTATTGTTAATATGGTTGCATACTTAAACATGTGTAATTCTTTTATTTAAGCTAAAAGTGTTGGAGTTCCCCTCTATAGGGGAAATGTTTAAACATTTTTCTAATTTAAATTGTGGTTGGCATGTGATACTTTTTATTGTAGGGAAAAAAGTCTGAGCTTGTAAAATGGGAGAACTTAACAGTGCAGAAGCCACATTGAGTTCCTGAGAGGAAAATGATTGGATGCATTTTCTTGTTCTTGTTTGATGGTTTAACAAATGGTTTGAAACATTTTTTATGAGAACCATTGTGATTTAAGGTAAAATATTTTCTACTTAGCCTCAAGCTGTTCAAGATAATAAGGTTGCCAGCTAAAGAAAATTGGAGGTGTAACTGAATATTAGAGACCATCTACAAACTGTCTACAAACTAATGCCCTTCAGATGTGCTTGAAGTACAACTTCAGAATGTTATGCTTTTGGCCATACTGATCTGTAATTTCGGAAAGGGTATATTTCACGAACATCAAGTTGTGGACATGGATGAAACATGAGAACTTGTTGAAGTTCTGAATGGACTATGGGCAAAGCTGAATTAACAAATGTGCTAATTTCCAAAAGGTGATTTCAATTATCTGCACAAATCATTTATTTCCTGCCTCTCCCAATAAAATTAGGGATTTTTTTCATCAGGATTAGTATAATTTATTTTTAAAAAGTCTTAAGTACTTGACAAATAAAGGTGGCACAGAATAGAATAAATAAAAGATACACCAAAGTTAAGCAGTAAGTAAACTTTCCTTGTAACACAGTTCAGTAAGTGGGAGGCATCACAAGTGCAGAAGAAAGCTTCTTTTCTTGAGAGCTTTGACAAAACAATAACCAGCAATTTATTTTTCCTAGACGTATTTATTCACTTTATATTCTATCTTTTCACTTTGGAAACATTCATGGCATTAACAGATTTAAAAATAAGGAAATATTGAATATTAAAAATGCAGGTAGAATGCTAAAATGTTTAATAATTAAAGAACTAATGAAAAACATGTACCTTCACATATTTTCTAAACATTGTGAGATGGGAAGCCAATGCATGTAGAAGCCTCTTCTGCTTACAAGAAAGACCTTCTGAAAGTGAGAGTATCTTCAAGAGGACCTTTCTTGCTTACTTTACACAGATATGAAATATAAAAAGCATTCCATTAAATTGATTTGGACTTCAAAGGTAAAGTCACCCAATTGCAAAACCACTCAAGGAGACATGTAAAGCAGCTTGTACATTATAATAGCAAGAAACAAAATGATTAAACAGCTATATGGAGGAAGGACAGAAACATCAATGATATCTCATTTCAGTGTAGGCTTACGAATCATTTGTGTTTGCCAGAAGATCAAGATTTTTAAGAACTTTCTTAAAGTTCTTCAACTCCAACTCGAGGAAGAATACTATTCCAGAGGTCAGAGGTGGCAACAAAAATTGTGCCTGATAATTTGCAGCAAGTGTAGATATTTCATGTATACACAATCGCTATACTTTGTACTGCTTAGTAGCCTAGCTGCCACATTTTATACCAAATATAACTTTTGGACAATTTTCAAGGGTAAACCTGTGAAGAGGGTGTTGTAGTAATCAAGACATGTCTATGGACATTCTCAGTCATCCAGGTCATAGTTGTCCCAAAGGTGCTTTTTCAAGAGGCAACTGTACTTTCTGGTTTTTCTTTGAAGACGTTTCGCTTCTCATCCAAGAAGCTTCTTCAGCTCTGACTGGGGATT
>JANHFL010005046.1:33837-53094 GCA_032468155.1 Oxyrhabdium leporinum
AATATTCTGAGGTATATTGGATTAATATACTGATGTAAGAGTATTGCTTATAAAGCTGTAAACCGCCCCGAGTCTTCCGGAATGGGGCGGTATATAAATGTAAAAATAAATAAAAAAATAAAAAGACGTTTCATGACCCAGCTGGGTAACATCATGATCAGGAGGAGGAGGAGGAGGAGGAGAAGGAGAAGGAGGAGGAGGAGGAGGAGGAGAAGGAGAAGGAGAAGACTGATTTTATTCCTATTGATTTTATGGTTCCAGTCATTTTCTTGGCAATGAGATAGCAGTGATTTGTCTCTCTGTCTTTCAGGATCTTTTATTGACTTCCTAATCTAATCTACAATCCTGAAGTTTCTTAGTGGTCTCTCTTCAAAATATTAATCAAGCTTGAACCACCCAGACAACATTGTTTAGGTGCTGCTAGCTAGACAGCTAATGAAGACAGACTTAATCTGAAGCAGTGTTCCTCAACGCTGGGAGCGTTCAGGTGTTTGGACCAATTCCAGAATTCCTTGCTGGCTGGGGAATTCTTGTAGTTGAAATCCATACATCTAAAATTTGCCAATGTTGAGTAACACTGCTTTAAAGGACCAAGAGGAACATTAAAAGGTCTGTGGGACTTTTCTAGAGTTTCTCCTGGCTTGTTCTTTCAAGGAAATAGAAGAAATGTCACAGTAACATTGCATGCATCACAACTTCATCACACAAGTTATGTGTGATGACATCAAGACCTTCAGGTGCTTTACTTATTTACTTAGATAGCCACAGCAGGGAATCAGGGGAGGGGTCACACAATAGATTTGAACAAAATCTAATATATCAGATAAAAACTTAATGATAGAAAATAGCATATGTTTGGGTCTAAAATTCTACTCAATGTCAAACAATCCAGAACAAATCAATACATCTACCCATGGGGTTGCTTAAAATTCCCAGCCCAAATGCCTGGGGAAACATCCAGATTTTCATTGTCTTATGAACGACCAAATGGTTTGGACCTCACTTGTCCCTCTCATTTTGGAGTTTTAAGGCTGAAGTTTGTACAAGAAGGCTGGGCGGGGGGGGCAGTGTTTTTCAAACTTGGCTGCTTTAAGATGGGTGAACTTCAACTCCCAGAATTCCCCAGCCAGCAAGGAAGACCACACTTGGAATACTGCATCCAGTTCTGGTCTCGACAATATAAAAAAAGATGTTGAAACTCTTGAAAAAGTGCAGAGAAGAGCAAGAAGAATGATTGGGGGCTGGAGACTAAAACATACAAAGAACGGATGCAGGAATTGGGTATGTCTAGTCTAATGAAAAGAAGGACTAGGGGAGACATGATAGCAATATTCCAATATTTGAAGAGCTCCTACAAAGACGAGGAAGTCAAACTATTTTCCAAAGAATGAAAAGGCAAGACAAGAAATAATGGATGGAAATGAACCAAGGAAAGAAGCAACTTAGAACTATAGAGAAACTTCCTAACCATGAGAGCAATCAACCAATGGAACAACTTGCCTTCAGAAATTATGGGTGCTCCATCACTGGACGCTTTCAAAAAGAGACTGGATAACCATTTATCTGAAATGGTATAGGGTCTCCTGCTCGAGCAGGGGGTTGGACTGGAAGACCTCCAGGGTCCCTTCCAACTCTATTACTATTCTATGTTCTATCTTAAAGCCTCCAAGTTTGAGAAATAGTGTCTTAGATGGTGCAGGACTTTGCACCAAGTTAATTGCGGAATCTGCTAGAGCTGGTCGCCAAACCTTGCACATGTTTTAACCTGTCACTGTTCAGCTTTTCCATGTTTCTGGCACGGCTCTTAATCGGGCCATGTCTCGTGTTCGGGAAGACTCCGTCAGCAAAGGCAGGCTTTTGAAAGCTGTCTCCTTCCGAGATCTTCAAGAGGCTGTTAGAATTCTCTGCCCACCCAAGGCAGATGTTTCCAAAGGCAGACAATGTCATCGCACTAGCAGAGAATTCTAATAACGCTGGATCTCTTGTACCTACAAAGCAGGGAATTACTGATCCAGCGGGGGCAACGCATGAAGTCGTGGCCTGCCATGGTTTTCTCTGATAGACTTCTGGATATTGAATATGCAAAATGTGCATTAATGGGATTTTAATAACACGCTCCATTTCTTCTGCCTGGTTAGTGAGGAATCAAGGGACAAATTTGCACTCTCTTTCCTTCTCCCCCCCCCTTTCCACCACTCCGCCGGGTTGCAATTCCCTCTGAATTTTGCACAGACCAAACTTAAAAGCATCTGGTCCACATCAGAGATTCTGGCCGTCCAAGTAGTCCCACTGGATTATCCCAACTGTCAAATGTCACCCCAACGGGCTTAAAGTTTACATCTCTGGCTTGGCTGATGCATGTCTTCTGCAGAGCTGGAAATCCAAATCTGGCTTTCTTGATACGTTGTTCTCCCAAGAAGGAAGGACGATCCGGCTGGAGATGACACCAACTTGGCAACGGGCCACCAACATTCACTGAACTGTGCGAAGCGATGTGTTTGTGTGTGCAAGGAGAGAGAGGTTTTTTTTCTAAAAAATCGGCTTGGAAGGGCTATGGAGAGCAATTCATTCCCCCCAAAAGGCACCGTCTTTTGAGACCGGCCGTTGGTCTTGGGAATGTCTGCAGAAGGAAATAAATGTGGTGGAATTGTAACAAGAGGAAGGTTCCTCTGTTGAGTAACTGGGTTGGACTGATAGAAGAGAATATTGGTAGGTCAGAGTTGAACTGTAAAACCCTTGGTGCTGTCTGAGCTTGGTTGTTTCCTTGCAGACATTTCATTATCGAACTAGGTAACATCATCAGTGCTAGTAAGGGGGTGGGGTTTGCTCTCGTTGTATATACCAGTGGCGTGCCCTGTTGGTGGTAGTTGGAGTGGTGTTCCTAGTTTGGGATGTTGCTTACGGTTAGCTTCTTTTGTCTGAGTTGATGGTTTCTTGATTGTTTGCCTCTTGATTGTTGGTCTGGTGCTAATCTTGGTGTTAAACTCTGATCATCTGGGTGCTGATTGCTGGTAAAGTGATGTTTTGGTCTTTTTTGTTTCTTTTCGGCTTTTTGATTGTCTCTTTTGAATGGTAGATATATATATCTTGATTGCTATTGTGTATCTCTGTATGCCAGTTGATAGTTGATGTGTCTGAGTGCCAGGCTTCCAGAAATTCTCCAGCATTGTTGGACTTGGCTTCCCAATTGAAACTAGGGTTGTCCAAGAACAGAAAACTAGAACAGAAAACTAGGACTGGGGACTATAGTTGTTTTATGAGGCACTAGATCTTTGACTTAGAGCATTGATCTCTGGGAAGAGATGTTGCCTAGGGCACAATCAGATAAGAATGGACATAGCCAGCAGCTGCATAATGGGCAGAGAAGGGAAGTTAGTATTCTCCTAACACCTCAGACTCTAAAAGTGATGGAGGGAGATTTATACTTTTGAGACTTGCAAAATTGATGTCAGCCTTCCCAAGTAGAACAGAAAGGAGACATGACCAGATGAGCTAATTCTGCTTTATGGTAAGGCTACATTAATAAAATCTTGCAAGTTTGATAGTGCAAATCTCCCACCATCTCTTTTATAGTCAGAGAAGTTGGGGGTATGTGTGTGTGCATTTCCTTTCTAAGTCTTCTGTGCCCATAATGTGGAGCTCTCTGATTGGTCCCTAGGCAGCATCTTTTCTTCCCATTCTACCTCCCAAGATACCATTCCCACTCCCAGAAGTGTAAGATAGTGGAGGAGATACAGCACGATCAGACTTGCAAGATACTATTATTAGACCCAATCTTAAATAAGACAAATTCCTTGTGTGTCCAATCAAACTTGGCCGATAAAGAATTCTATTCTGTTCCATTCCGTTCCGTTCCTTTCCATTCCAGTAGTTTTAGTCTTCCTGTGGAATGGATTTCCTGATCTGGTACACTTAGTGAGGTTGACACCGCCCAGTAAGAGCCAGTAGGGTGGACTTTTAATGTCTCCTTGGTCAGAGATTGACATGTCATTTCCACCCTGCCTTCCTCCTCTAGAGTAGAGCTCCGTGACATAGGTTCTGCCTGATCTTCAAGTCTGCAAAGATTTGGCTAACTTACCAAGCCTCAGTAAGTGAGCTACCAGAATGTTCCTTCTAGATAAGAAATTAGTTTTAAGTATATTTAAGTATATTTTTGGAGCAGTTGATTTGTAAGCTACATGGTAATATTTGGGTTTTAATTTGGGTTATGATATTTTAAAATCCAAATTATGGACCTGGTCAGCTACACATCTCTCAGCTGTATTGAATAGAGCATCCTATCAGCTCTGCAAATAAACAAAAAACGATCTCCTGAATCTCTACCTTGGTTCTGGCTATCCAACTCTTCCCACTGAGGAAGAGTTAGGTTGATCATCCTAACTCTGCCAATAGTACTATTTTTTATTACTAATGTTAACTATTTGCACTGATATCTGGCTCAATACAGTATTAAGTGATCCTCAACTTGTGACACAATTGGGGCCAGTATTTCTGTTGTAAGACCCCAATTTTACAATCATTTTTACAGAGGTTGTTAAACGAGTCACTGCCATTGCTAAGCAAATTACATGATAATTACGCAAATTCAACCTTCCCAGTGGGTGGGTTTTGTTGGGATTTTTTTTGCCAGAAATCAGCAAAAGAGGTTGCAAATCACGATCGTGTGACCACAGGACACTGCAATTGATTGTAAATGTGAGCTGGTTACCAAATTGTGATTACTTGATCATGGGGGAGGTGGGCAGTGACAGTCATAAATGCAAGTATAGGTTCTAAGTCACCTTTTTTAAAGGCTGTCATGATTTTGAACCATGGTTGGATGGTTGTAACTTTGAGTCCAAAATTTGTGTTGCTGAGTGACACAGTTGTTAAGTGAATTTTGCCCCATTTTACAACATTTCTTGCCACTTCAATTAAGTGAACCGCTGCAGTGGTTAAGTTAGTAACATGGTTGTAAAGTAAATCTGGTTTTCCCATTGACTTTCCTTGTCAGAAGGTCGCAAAAGGGGATCACATGACCCCGGGATGCTGCAACCATCATGAATATAAGCCAGTTGCCAAAACGGCTGAATTTTGATCATGTGATCATGGGGATGCTACAATTGTAAGTCGTAAGTGTGAAAAAAAGGTCATGTCGCTTTTTTCAGTGCCGTTGTAACTTCAAATGGTCACTAAATGAGAGATTGTAAGTCGAGCACTACCTGTACTGTCTCTGGTATTGATGTCTTTCAGCACTGAGCCATGCCTCGGTCTGTTGTACCGCCCAGCTCTTGTAATTCTTCCCTGGCTCCTGGTTTTCATCCTTCATAACTGTCTGTGATCCATTGCTCTTCAATCTTGGCCTCGGTTCTCCTGACGTTGTTCCCGTCTTTGGTCTCTCCTGTGTTTCTCACCTTCTCTCCAATATCTGGCGCGACCCTCAGGAGGGACTCAAAGCTTGCTGCTTTCTGAGTGAGCAGGAATGCTAGTTCAGAATTTATACCCAGTCAGATCAGACGTCTTCATGCTCTCTTGCAACATTCCCCTTGTGGAAGAAGGCGCTTCTGTATCCTCTTATCTCCAGCCTTTGGAGTGTCAGTAAATGACAGCTGCTTGTTTACATCCTCTGCTCCCCTACTCAGATCAGTATGAAGCTGAGATCTTCAGCACCTGATGGAGCCCAAACGACTCCTGGGTTGGTGTCCAATAGAGCCCAGGGCATTGTGTGCAGCTCTCTCTCCTACCGTATTTCCTTACCATCCCATCCTATCCCATGAAAATGGAGAGGTTAAGGGTTGCCACCCGATGGCCTTCGACCTGGGTGTCTCTGCTTCTGTCAGGCACGAACATTCGGATCCACATGTGAAGAGTTCAACTAGCTATGTTATTGCTCAAGTCTATATATGATAGGAATTGTCTCAGACTGGCGGTTTGTACCTGGGTGAAACAAGGTGGCGTTTAAGGGGGTGGGGTGTTAGACTTTGCATCTTACACCCATGTACGGATTCTATACTAATTGCCTGTTTGAGTCCTTCCCCTGGCTGAGCCAATGTTGCTGTGACAGTTTTTTCACCGCTAGTCACTTGGACTGAGAAGGAGGAATTGAATTAGAGCCACTCCTCTTCAGTTGCTGAATGGGGATCGGAACCCGGGATCTTCCCCTCCAGTCCATCCCCTTTCCCATTGGACTACAGTGATTTTGGCTATGTCTCTGTAATGCCCATTGATAGCTCAGATCATTTTGACTATCTGGGGTCTCCATCTTCACCCAAACACCTTTTTGGGGAGGCAATGGGATCTCTATTGGCTTCAACAGCCAGGAGCTTCTTGTGCCCTGTTTACTTCTAGAATATAATTCTTTCAAATCTTTTAGCAAACTAGGATTCTGGAGGAGTGAGTTACTTATGATAAGCCAAATTATCAAGGAGAGATCCAATCTAGAACGAAGGAAAAATGTCCTGAAAGTGAGAACAATTAATCAATGGAGCAGCTTGCTTCCAGAAGTTGTGGGTATTTCATCACTGGAGGTTTTCAAGAAGAGACTGGACAGCCATTTGTCTGAAATGGTATAGGATCTTCTGCTTGATCAGGCGGTTGGACTAGAAGACCTCCAAGGTCCCTTCAAACTCTGTTATTCTGTATTCTGAATCATGAACTTGTTAAGCAAATCCAGTTTCCCCCATTGACTTTGTTTGTTGGAAGTTGGTTGGGAAAGCACAAATGGCAATCACATGACCCTAGGACACTGCAACTGGTATAAATACTGTACATGCAGGTTGCCAAGCGCCTGGATTTTAATTATGTGACCATCGGGATGCTGCAACGGTCATCGGTTCTAAGTCACTTTTTTCATTCGTGTTGTAACTTTGAACAGTCTCTAAATGGATGGTTGTAAGCCGAGGACTACCTGTAGATACACTGGTGCTCCCAGCATTTCTAACCAGCTTGAAATCCAGGCCATCCTAACAATTCTTGCTGTGTGTTACAGGCCTAAAATATCTGGAGGACAACAAGTTCTGTGGAAAGTTGTCCTAAATATATAAAAAGGAGAAAAGCTGCAGGTCAGCTGTTCTTGTCCCACTATGCTGGAATATCTGAGCATACAAAATTATGGGAGCGGAGAAGGTCAAGAATATTTAGGAATAACCTATAAAATGCTTGCTCCTAATGGAGGAGAAAAAAATAGTAGAAAGAGAAATTGAGGCAAAAGACAGAGGGAGGGAGAATGGGGAGAAAAACAGTCACTTTCTTGTTTGCAAACCAAGCCAGCTGTGTCCTCTGTTTAAACATATTTATCTATTTTTTGTGGATAAAACAGCAAGCTTGGAGGTGGCCGAGATGAAACAGAAAAATAGTCATTATCCTTGACCATCTCTCTCTTTCTCTCTCTCTTTCTGGAACATAACAGGACAGCAGAAGGACATGAGATAAAGTCAATGTATTCTACTTGCCTAACAAGAAAACAAGAAAAAAGAAAAGAGGGCCACTCCGTTTGAAAGGAGTCACTGCCAGCGAGAAAACACTGAGAAAAGCTGGCATCGTTACAGAGAAAAATATTCTGCATTTCCTAAGGCGCCTGGGTGTTGAGAGGGTTTCTCTGTGTGTGTGTGTGTGTGTGTGTTGTATGTGATCCAAAATTTGGCTATGAGCCACAGAATTTGGACAGTAATTGTTTTTTTTGGGAGAAATACAGGTAATCCTTGACTTACAACAGTTTGCTTAGTGACCGTTCAAAGTAACGACAACACTAAAAAAATGACTTATAATCATTTTTCACACTTATGACCATTGCAGCATCTCCATGATCATGTGATCAAAATTCAGATGCTTGGCAGCTGGCTCATATTTATGACGGTTGCGGTGTCCCGGGTCATGTGATCACCTTTTGCAGCCTTCTGACAAGCAAAATCAATGGGGAAGCCAGATTCACTTGACAATCGTGCAACTAACTTAACAAATGTGGCAAGAAAAGTTGTAAAAATGGGGCAAAACTCACTTAACAAATTTCTCACTTAGCAACATAAATTTTGGGCTCAATTGTGGTAATAAGTCGAGGACTACCTGTACACATTTGGTGATCCTTTGAGAAGCTGGATTCGCTTAACGACCATAATAAAACCGATCATAAGACTGGGTCTGCTCATGTGAAGACTTACTATTGCCCTGACTTATTATGGAGGCTTTGCTCTCAATTGTGGTTATAAATTGAGGACTGCTTGGTTTAAGTCAATTTAAATATCCCTGTTGCATTTGGTAATGGGTTCACATATTTTTACTCAAAGAAAATTCACTTTTACCCAATTCTACAAGGTACAAGTAGACCTTGATTTATGATAACAGTAGCACATATACTTCCCCATAATGTTTTATAGCACTCTCTGAGCAGTTTACAATGTCAGCATATGGCTCCCCAGAAATTTGGGTCCCCATTTTACCTTGAGCCTTGCCAGGATTGAACTCCAAGCTGTAGGCAGAGTTTGCCTGCAACATGGCATTCTAACCACTGCGCCATCACAGTTCTGTTGATCACGAGTGATCACAATTGAGCTCAAGATTTCTGTTGCTAAGCAAGACAATTGTTAAGGTAAATGATTTTTGCCCCCTTTTACCTTTCTTGTCACAGTTGTTAAGTGAATCACTGCAGTTGTTAAGTTGGTAACACGTTTGTTGAGTGGATCCGGTTTCCCCATTGTCATTGCTGGTCAAAAGGTCGCAAAAGGTGATCATATGATCCCAGGACACTGCGACCATCATAAATATGAACCGGTTGCCAAGCATCCAAATTTGATTATGTGACCATGGGGATGCTGCAGCGGTTGTGTGAAAAACGGTCATAAGTCACTTTGAATGGTCACTAAAGGTATGATCATAAGTCGAGGACTACCTGTAATTTACCCAGGTTGAGAAAGCACTGGCTTAAGAGATTCCCCGCTACCCCACTTGTGCTTTCCTTCCAAGTCCTGATGCAGTAAAAATACTATTTATGGACATTGAGAGAGAAATTTATTAGATGGGGAATTTTCCAATCCACATTATTTTTTGGCCATCCTCTTGACACTCTACAGTTGATATTCATAATAGGCTTTGACTGATTTGGCTAATGCAGACTCATCGAGGTAGTGGGAAGAGAGATGATGGTACGTAGGTAACATTCCGGGACTGGGCCAGCTGTTTTGCTATGTCCTCAGCTGCTTCAAGTTTGCGCAGTTCCACAAAACCTTCCCCTGCAGAAGCCAGGGAGTTGGCAATCAGTTCTGCAGCTTTCGAGTCTCCTTCGGCCATGATGATAGCGGCCTTCTTCTGGTACTCAGCCTTTTCCACAAAGAACCTCGCCTTTTCTGCTTCCTGCTGTGCCACTTGCTTCATTTCTACAGCATCCAAGAAGTCATTGCTGAACGTCAGGTGAGTCAAGGAAACATCATCCAGGATGATGCCAAAGCTAGCCGCCCGTTCCGACAGGTCTTCCTTCACTTGCCTGGAGACCAACTCTCTCTGTGTGATCAGTTCCTCTGCATCAAAGCGAGCCACCACTGATTTGAGCACCTCGGTCGTGATGGAAGGTAGCACTCGGTCGTCATAGTCTTCACCGATCGTTGTGTAAATCCGAGGGAGGTGCATTATCACCGGCCGGAACAAGATCCGGAGTGTAATATTCACATTCTGGAGATCTTTGCTCCCCGTGGTTACAGGAACATTGTGAGGGCGAGAACGGCAGTCGAAAATTATGGGCTTTTGAAGCCAAGGGATGAGAAAATGAGTCCCTTCTCCTACCACCTTATCCTGAACACCCAGATATCGGTCAAAGATGACCGCCCGGTGACCTGCATCCACATTGTAAAGAATAGAGTGGACCACTCCACCAGCAAATGCTAAGCCCAAACTAAGTTTACCAATGTTCTCAAAGATCTTAGCAGCCATTGGGGGCAGCTGATATCTCTCTTCTCTATGTCGAAGGAAGCCGTCCCAGTATCAATGCACATGACCAGAATCTTTGCTGGCTGCCAGAGATTTGTAGTTTTGGCTGACACACAGATATTGGGTGGACCTTCTAACCACTTTCAATGACTGGGGGCAAACAAACACACACACCCGAGACACGTGTCTTGTTGTTCAAGTTCAGGAGATGACAATCCTGGAATCCCATCAAGGATGGGATCTTCACCATCACTGTTTCATCCTGACCAGATCCAAGGACCCTTGATATCACCAAGGCCTCTTTTGTGACATGCCCCACTCTGACTTTTTACCTTGGAGGAAGTAGACATTATATTTGAGAAATGACATCATTTCCTACAAAGGCTCCCTTTCCAGCTGCTGGGATTGCGGGTCACCTCCACAAAAGGTAGGATGGGAGCAGAGAGAGAAAATCTGGGCTAGTCCAGGACAAAAATCTCAATTCAGGCAGGCTTTCTGATTAACGAAAGCTAAGCTTTTTAAGCTAGGTTTTAGTAATTTCATAAATTGCAATCAAAGACAGCAATTCTGAATGCCCTCTGGATAAAAAAAAAAAGTGGAGTATCAGTCATTTTAAAAAATGAAAATGCTTGAGCTCAAATTTGAATCGAATTTAAATCAAAATAATTAAATGAAGGGAATATGATCATTCCTCACTCAGGGGATAATTTTGTCCCTTTTTGTCACATTGAAAAAGAATAACAGGAGACAATTTTAGGATTTCTGGGAGCTGCAGTTAAGGCCATCTGTAGCTTCAGGGTGGATCCCATTGTCTTTATCTCACTTGATATCAACTCATGACATCACCTAATGAGGTCACTACCCTCCTCCCTGAAGCTCTTGACATCAGAGTTTTGTTTTGAAACATTGCCGGACCTTCCTCTTCCTATTTTAGATTTAGCAATGCAGGAAATACAGAGTTTATTTTGCCAGTCCTGCAATATCTCCGAGTCCAAGCCCTTCATTATGACATCTGCAAGTCCTGCATTGTAACATCATAGTGACACACACACACCCCAGCCCCCAAGGCTCAGCCTCTGTGGTGCTACAGATGCAGAAAACATAACTATCCATGATTCCTTGAGAGGGACCCCATGGAGGGATAATCTGGCCTGGAATTGCATTGCCAGAGAGAAGCTAGGACAGTGCCCCCCGCCCCAACCTTTTGGGCACTAGGGATCGATTCTGCGGAGAAAGATTTTTCTGTGGACCGAAGGGGATGTGGTTTTGCATGCTGCCTGCATCCCTCAGATGGGGTCCCACCTGTTTGTGCCCATTGCTGGCATGTAGCAGCCCGGTGCCAGTCCACGGACCAGGGATTGGGGATCCTGGAGCGAGAGAGTCGGGGACGAAGAAGTGAGGTGAGGTGAACTCATGGATGCTCCAGCACTGGAGGCTTTCAAGAGCAGCCATTTGCCTGGAATGAGGAATGAGGATTCTTACACTGGGCATTGGGTTGGACTAGATGACCTCTAAGAGCATTTCCAACTTTAGGATTCTAGAACTTGAAGGGAAGTCTGCTACAATAGATGTTCAGCAAGGATCTGGCCATCTTTAAGTCCACCAAGAAGAGAAACCTTGAAACATTTTTCCATCTTGTAGGCAGTCCTCAACTTACAATGAGTTGCTTAGTGACCAAAGTTACAACAGATCTCCCCAGGGTAAATTATGACCCAGATCCAAAATTCTGATGGCCACTGCAGTGATTTGACCACATTTCAGGCACTTGGCAAGCAGTCTGCATTTATGGGCATTTGCAGCATCTGAAGTTCATGTGACCATGATTTACATCATTGTTGGAAACTGGCATTTATTTCAATGGGTTTCACTTAATGACTGTGACTCATAAATAGTCACAGCAGTCACTGAACAACGAAAGGTCATAAAATCGGGTCCAGTCATGTGATGACCCACTTTACGACCATCATTACTTACGACTGTAATGGATAGGCTCCAATAGGGTAAATAAATCAAAGAGCATGTGCATCTAAGAATCTCTCTCCAGATTTGTCAAATTCTGTTTTCCCAAATCCTGGAATTCTCCTCCCGTATTAAGTCTCCCAATAAATGTTTTTTTTTGGTGACAAATTTTGTTTTTTTGTCTTAGAGGAATTTTGTTCTCTCTTTGCATGGGAATCAATTCCATTTTCAGTAGGAATTATGAAATAGAATACAATAGCAGAGTTGGAAGGGACCTCGTAGGTCATCTAGTCCAACCCCCCGCCCAAGTAGGAGACCCTACACCATTTCTGACAAATGGCAGTCCAGTCTCTTCTTGAAAGCCTCCAGGGGTGAAGCTCCCACCACTTCTGAGGATGAATCTCTTTCCAGAGTTCATTTTATATCCTGTGGGGTTTTCTTTCCCCCTTCCGTTTTTCTTCATTGTTTTAAAGCTGTGTCAGGCCATTGTGCAGCCAGTGTCCAAATGAAGTCAGAGATGCTGAAATGAACTTGTAATTTTATATGAATAAATATGTTTCACATCTATATTTACAGCAAACAGGACAGTCAGGCACATCACTACATTCGTGAGGTAAATCGTCAGGTAAATCACAGAACAGCATGCAGAACTGACAGAAGAAAAAGGTGGGAAAAAAGGGACACTCCTCCTTTGGACCCAGCAACCAATCAGAACATAGATTGCCTCATGAAGGAGCCCGCACTCTCTAATCAATCAACCACCACTGTGTGTTCTGGCCCATCGCCCACCTTACTGTTCCAGCTATTCAATTAAATATCTTAACAAGCTTTTAATTTCTTTGCTATCATATCTGCTGCAAAATTGAAAGAAGAGCACAGGTTGTCCTCGACGTACAACCAATTCTTTAGTTACAACAGCACTGAAAAAAGCGACTTATGGCCGTTTCATGCCATTGCAGGGCCTCATGGCCACGTGATCAAAACTCGAACACTTGGCAACTGGTTCATATTTACGACGGTCAAACAACTTAACAACTGTTGCAATTCACTTAACAACTGTGGCGAGAAAAATAGCGTAATAAAATGTCACTTAAGAACTTTTTGCTTAGAAACAGAAATTTTGGGCTCAATTGTGGTTGTGAGGACTATCTGTATTTTTAAATCTTTTTCTTCCTCTGTCTTGCCTCTTAAGCAAAAAAAAAAGTTTGGCTGTCTTTTCTGCCAATACTGAGCTTCTTAAAACATGAATTTATCAGCTGCAAAAATCTATTTTTTTAACCTGGAGCAAAATACTCATGAGAGTCCTCTTCAGTTTTGCCTTGGTGGGCAACCAAACACAAGAAATCTCACATAAATATTATCAAAATAATCTTTATCTTACTTGGAGATTCTCCAGACATTGGCAAGTTACAGTGTAGTTCTTGACTTACGAAGGTAATTGAGCTGAGAATTATGGTCATAAGTCGTTTTGGATATAAGGCATCCTTGTGACCAAAAATAAATTTCCAGACCTTTTCACAGCAGTCATTAAGCAAATTTCAAAGTCACTAAGTGAACTCGATGGTTGTTAAGCGAACCCATTCATTTGAATGGGCATATTTTGCTGTAAACTAGAAAAAAATGCCAGAAAATATTGTGAATTGAAGTCACATGTCCCCAGAAGGCCACAACAAATCATAAAACTTAAAAGCATTGTCCAACATCTAGTCACATTACTGGTGTGGGTGGCACAACAATTTACAATGTGCCACCCACAATTTGCAATTTTTACAATTTACAATGTGTGTTACAGGCCATAAAAGCACCCATTCCCTGGCCATCATAACTTGAAAGTGTCATCAAATGACTGGTGGTTAAGTGAGGACTACCTATAGTTGTGAAAATGTCTAGGACTGAAAAATGATTGCCCTTCTCAGTGTCTCTGTATACCTGTGTGTATGTTTGTGTTTGCCTGTAAAGAAATAAAAAGGAAGGAGACATTTGATGTAGTTTTAGAAGCTGTAGAAATCCAGGTTTTTAAAATGACGGTCAATTATGAGATGTGTTCTCCATCCCAGATTTCGATTGCAATGATATCTCAAACAGAAGAGGGGTGTCCCCAGGCAGTGGTTTAAAAAATAATAATCAACCCCCTAAAAAAAAAGCCTGGCAAAACCTTAATCTGGTCATCCTTGTGGCTTTTGGACCACATTTGACCCCACTGGAATTATAGCTACCCTTCCCCACAATTTAGTTTGTTTAGTTTACGGTAAAATAATGTGTCCTAAACACGGCTCTCACATTGTCTCCCATTTCCTGGTGGATTTCATTCAGTCTAAATTGCCCAAAGCATTGTTCTTGTCCAAATGGCAGCCCTATAAGAAAGCTGGCCTTGCTTGGAGCTACTCGGAGAGTAGAGATACTGACGGTGGATCCATCTAGCAAGGTCCCCTCTTTCTGCCAACATCCCCTCTTCTGGATGTTCGAATTTCTCTCGCTCGCTCGCTCACTCTTCCTAACTGAAAATGAGCTGTCTCATGTGTGATTCAAGACCCTTTTGAATTGTCAGCTGCAGCTGAGAAGGCTCCTTGTTAGCATTTTGCTCCAGGTGAAAGAATGGATTTTCCCAGCTGATAAATTCATATATTTATAAGCTCTATATTTGCAGAAAACATGATAGCAAGCGGAAAGCTGGCTACTGGAGAACTGGAGACCGACTTGTTTTTCCTCGGTCTTTTTTGTTTTGTTTTGGAGATTAAAGGGGGACATTGGTCCCCTTGGCACTTGGGTATTTATGCCACTCTCACCTTTCTGGGGAAAAGATTTTGGGGTGGATGGTTCTATCAAAATGTCAGTTCAGGATGCATCGGTGGAATAGAATAATAGAATAACAGAGTTGGAAGGGACCTTGGAGGTCTCCTAGTCCAATCCCTGCTTGATCAGAAGAGCCATATCATTCCAGAAAAACAAGTTTTGTATTATGGATATGAAGAAACTGATTCCATATGACAGGTAATCCTTGACGTAATCCTCTTGCTAAGTGAGACATTGGTTAAGTGAGTGTTGCCCCATTTTACGACCTTTCTTGCCCCAGTTGTTACGTGAATCACTGCAATTCTTAGGTGAATAACACGGTTGTTAATTGAATCTGAGGTTCCCCATTGACTTTGCTGGTCAGAAAGTCACCAAAGGGGATCACATGTCCACGGGATACTGCAACCGTCATAAATATGAGTCAGTTGCCAAGTGTCCAAATTTTGATCATGCGACCATGGGGATGCTGCAATGGTTTTAAATGTGAAAAATGATGATGTCACTTTTTTCACTGCTGTTGTAATTTTTAACGATCACTAAATGAACTGTTGTAAGTCGAGGACTAAGAATCAGAATGAGAATCAGAATAGAGCTGGAAGGGACCTTGGAGGTCTTCTAGCCTAACCCCTGCTCAAGCAGGAGATCCTATACCATTTCAGACAAGTGACTGTCCTGTCTTTTCTTAAAAACCTCCAGTGATGAAGCACCCACAACGTCTGAAAACTACCTGTATTAATAAAGCATCTGAAACTGGTATAAGCCCACAAAGAATCGCAACATGCTATTTTAGGGATATTTTCTCCCCAAAAGTGAAAATTAAGCAGTGTCCTGTGGGGTGGTCAAAAAAGTCAAAATGAGATATCCAGCAGTGCGAACATAACTCCAACTGATTTTTATATGTGTCATATGTATACATCAGATATAAAAAACAAGTGGGACTTCAAATGCACCCAAACAACCGACTTCTTGACTTATTTTAACCACACCTTGGAGACACCTCTGCTTTCCAGTTGTGGCCCCCTTCATCATTTGCTTTTTGTGTCTTCTGTAGTTTCTGAACTTAAAACTTTCCATAGCAACATCTGTGATTTAAAAAAATACATAAATGGAGAAATCTGTTTAAAAGATCCTTTCTGTGACCCGTAGCACGGATGCTAATTTTTAAAAAAAGAAAAGAAAAGGAATGGGTGTATGCATATGAAATGCCACTGAAATTAATCAGATGGGGTAGGGAAGAAAGAATGAAGGAAAGGATTTGCCTTCTTTAATTAAACATTAAACTAGGAAGGGATCTGCTTTGTGCCAAATCACATCTTGGATTGTTCTAATTTGTCCTTATAACACTGACAACGGTAGCTCTCCAAAAGCTAAATGTAAACTTCTAGATTGCACTGGGACTTTGTATAAATACAAAGCAAACCTCTATCTTCTCCCACCCAAATATTAAAACAAGATCCCAGTTCTCACGTTTCTAAGTACCGTACAGAAAAGCACTTTATTTTCTTTCTTTTAGCTTTGAAAACATTTTAGCAGAAAAAAATTGCTTCTCTAAACCAGCTCTGACAGGATAGTGGGGAACGGAAGGATCCGGACAGAGATGAAGAAGCTTCTTGGATGAGAAGCGAATTATCTTCAAAGAGAAAACAAGAAGGTCCAGTTGCCTCCTAAAAAAGCACCCTTGGGACCACCATGACTTGGATGACTGAGATTCTCTATAGTCTCTAAATCAATGTTTCTCAACCTCAAGAACCTGAAGGTGCCTGGACTCCAATTCCCAGAATTCTGCTGGTGGAAGAATTTGAGGAATGTTAGCTGGGGGATTCTGGGAGGTGAAGTCCACATATTTTCATGTTGGTCAGATTGAGAAACACTGATTGCCTGGGAAGAAGAGACGTCATGAAGGGGGCAAGAGAGAATCTGTTTTAATTTTTTAAGATGGTGAGGTGCTGAATTTGATTTCCAGGCTGGGACACCTTGGACTTCCCCCTGGTAGCCCATCAATAAGGGCATCCTGTTGTAGAATGCATTTGATAGATCACAAGTTAAGTCAGATTTTGTTAATAGTCCGATGGGACGTCATCAAGAAATCTTAGAGGTGTTGGTTAAGCTGGAAAGAAGATAGCAATACAGGTAGTTCTTGATTTGCAACAGCTTGTTTAATGACCAATCAAAGTGACTTATGACCATTTTTTCACGTTAACGACCATTGCGGCATCCCCATGGCCACATGATCAAAATTCAGATGCTTAGCAACTGGCTCATATTTGTGATTGTGTCCCGGGGTCACGTGATCCTCTTTTGCAACTTTCTGACAAGCAAAGTTAATGGGGAAGACAGATTCACTTAACAAACGTGTTACTAAGTTAAAAACTGCAATGATTCACTTAACAACTTTTTTTTTATTATTAATCAGAATAGAACCGGAAGGGACTTGGGAGGTCTTCTAGCCCAACCCCCTGCTGAAGCAGGAGACCCTATACCATTTCAGAGAAGTGACTGTCCAGCCTCTTAAAAGCCTCCAGTGATGGAGCACCCACAACTTCTGGTGGCAAGCTGTTCCACTGGTTAATTGTCTTCACTGTTAGGAAGTTTCTCCTTAATTCCAGGTTGCTTCTCTCTTTGATTAGTTTCAACTCATTGCTTCTTGTGCTGCCTTCAAGGGCCTTAGAGAATAGATTGACCCCCTCCTCTTTGTGGCAGCCCCTCAAATTCTGGAATGCTTCTATCATGTCCCCCCTAGTCCTTCTTTTCTGTAGATTGGCCAAACTCAAATTGTGCAACTGTTTTTCATATGTTGTTGTCTTCAGGCCTTTAATCATCCTAGTTGCTCTTCTCTGAACTTTTTCCTAAAATAGGACAAAATTCCCTGAACTACTCTCTTGCTTAACAACAGAAATTTTGGACTGAATTGTGGTCATAACTCGGGGGCTACCTGTATCTTGCAAGAAAGCAGATAGTGAACGGCTTTCATATTGTTGCAGTGAAACAATAGGGAGGTATTCGTGAATTGAATTTAACTCGAGGGAATGTTTTTTGTCGTCATTTCAAACAGAAATACTAATACAATACAAAGCTAAGCTGAGCAAATCTCCAAAGAGCGAAATGGCATTGGACCTTGATAAGAGCAGATGGGAGACTAACTGGAGATCTCAGGTCTATAGGCTAGATGGGAAAGATTAAATAAAATCTCCAAATTAGGCCGCGGCCAGCCATTTTTGTATTATTCTCTCAGAATTATGGAATTAAATTTAGCTTAATGGAATCTTAACAGTGTGCGGATCGGGGAATTCTAATAAAAATGATTTTTTTTTCCTTTTTTTTGCAAATGAGTTGCCCTGGGAAAAATTGTACCAAAAAGATGAGAGATCTCCTTTGGAAAGTTATTCTCCCCCGCGCCCCCCAATGATTACAACACAGACTGTGCTTCAGATCGACACAACACTGTCTTTCTGAAAGCAGGGCACCCCATCACCTCCAGGGGTGCCTTCCTCCCCAACTGGTTTGGCCTTTCATTGGTAGCTCAAGCTCTCCAGATCTCAAATGTGGTTGTTTTTTTTCTCTCCAGCCATTCCTTGGAAAACAAACATCTCCAGCCGGTAGAAATGTCCATTGTCAATGGAGTGCCAATAAAGTAATTTTTCTGGCGGTTTCTTTTTTTTTTGGGGGTGGGGGGGGTTGTTTGGAAAGAAAGTTGACGAAGGGGGGGAAACTGCCTGCCAACGGTGGAGCCTTGCGTGGAAATTCTGGCTGGTGAAAGAAGCCGAGGCAAAGTACATTAAGTATTGAAAAGCTTGAAATTTGGATAAAGAGGGCCGAAAAAAATGGGCGAGAGGGAGTCAAAAGGGAGAGGAGAAGACAATGGGCAAACGAGGCCGTAGGGACTTCCTGAAAGGGTCTTAGAAATTCAAAAGAGCTGCGCCCCGGCCTCTGAGTGCTTGTCATTCACAGCTGCAGGACAGAGATCACCAAGCCTTGCGCCAAACAATGCCGAATTGTTTTCAGAAGGTGGGAAAATTGTAGGTCTCAACGCTTCTCGCTCACACCAGCGGTTCCGCTAGTCAAACATGCGTTCCACTTGAATCAATTCTGGACACTAAGTTAGCATAATCCCCACCAGTCTTGCTATGACAACTTGAAGGAGAATTTGGAGGGGTGTGAGTGACAGCAGACGCCATACTGACAAGGCAGAAAGAAGGGAAGTTCATAGCCATCCATCCATCCATCTACCTGACCCCCCCTTCCCTCCCTCCCTCCCTCCTCTTCCTTCCTTCCTTCCTTCCTTCCTTCCTTCTCTTCTTCTCTTCCCTCTCCTTTCTCCTTTTCTTTCTTTTCTTTCTTCAATTATAATAAAGCTGGACGGGATCTTGGAGAACTTCTAGTCCAACCCCCTGCTCAAGCAGGAAGCCCTATACCATTTCAGTGGCTATCCAGTCTGTAATATGGAATCACATCTGGAGGCAAGCTGTTCCACTGGTTAATTGTTCTCACTTACGATGATTCTCCTTAATTCCAGGTTACTTCTTTCTTTGATTAGTTTCCTTCCTTCCTTCCTTCCTTCCTTCCTTCCTTCCTTCCTTCCTTCCTTCCTTCCTTCTTTCTTTCTTTCTTTCT
>JANHFL010005046.1:55359-65846 GCA_032468155.1 Oxyrhabdium leporinum
CACTGCAGCCGGCATACATATGAGTCAGTTGTCAAGCATCCGAATGTAAATCACATGAGCACAGGGATGCTGCAACGGTCATAAGCGTGAAAAATGGTCATAAGTCACTTTTTTTCAGTGGCATTGTAACTTTGAACAGTCACTAAACGAACTGTTGTAACTCAAGGACAATCAGTGTTCCCTTCTGTGTCATGTTTGTTTCTAGATTTGACAGCAACTCTGTATCTTTACAGGTAGTCCTCGACTTATGGTTACAATTGGGACAATTTCCACTGCTCACCAAGGCAGTTGTTAAGTGAGTCCCAAAGGGGTTTTTTCCAAAGGCAACTGGACTTTCTTTTTTCCTTGAAGTCGTTTTGCTTCTCATCGAAAAAGCTTCTTCAGTTCTGACTGAATGGTGGAGGGAGGAAGGATTTATGTTCCTTGCAGTCATCTGGTTGCCTCTTGTGCTGCAATTGTTAAGCGGATCACTGCTGTTGTTAAGTGAATCACACAGTGGTTAAGTGACTGCAGTGTCCCCCCATTGATTTTGCTTGTGGGAAGCCAGCTGGGAAGGTCACAAAAAGCGATCATGTGACCCTGGGACCCTGGCAACCGTTGTAAATACATGTCTGTTGCCAGGCCTCTGAATTTGTAAATAGGGGGATTCTGCCATGGTTGTAAGCATGAGGACCAGTGATAAGTAATTTTTTTGCAGCGTTGCTGTAACTTTGAATAGTCACTAAACAACTGGTTGTAGTTTAAGACTACGTGTACGGGTCGTCCTCGACTTATAACAGTGCATTGAGTGACCGTTCAAAGTTACATCACTGAAAAAAGTGATTTATGTCTGTATTTCATACTTACGACCGTTGCAGCATCTCCATGGTCACGTGATCAAAATTTGGATGCTTGGCACCTAATTCATATTTATGACGGTTCCAGTGTCCCGGGAATCCTTTTTGCGATCTTCTGACCAGCAAAGCTAATGGGGAAGCCAGATTCGCTTAAAAAACATGTTACTAACTTCACAACTGCGGTGATTGACTTAACAACTGTGGCAAGAAAGGTCGTAAAACAGGGCAAAATTCACCTAACAACTGTCTCGCTTATCAACAGAAGTTTTGGGCTCAGTTTTGGTCTCCATACTGTACCCCTTTTCAGATTATTTTGTTAAAGTTTATGCCTTCCACTTCCCCCATCCCACTTCAAAGATTTTTTATCTACGTCTGCAAATTTTTAGGTTCCACTAAACCTTCAATTACTCCTTCTGAATGACTACCAAATTTTGCCTGCAAAAATCCATCTTGATTTATCTGTCAGCATGTCCACTGCTAATCACAAAAGAAGCAGCAGTGAATTAGTCAGTCTGGGTTTTACTCGGTTTCTCATTTTTCCATTCAAACATGAGGCCATGTCCAATTGTCCATGTCCAATTGTCCAAATTAATTTGTTTTGTTTTTTTTTAAAGGTTCTTTCTTAATATATTTTAAGAAACTAATTAAAAGAAGAAATGTGCACACCTACAAGAGTAGTAATCATACCATGGAACACATAATTAAAATATGAAAAAAAAAAGAAGAGAAAAATGTATTAGGAATAGACCCCCAAAATTCTGACCGTGAGAGCAATCAAGCCATGGAACAGAAGTTGCCTTCGGAAGTTGTGGGAGCTTCATCACTTGAGACTTTCAAGAAGAGACTGGGCTGCCATCTGTCAGAAATGGTGTAGGGTTTCCTGCTGGGACTTGGGGTTGGACTAGATGACCTACGCAGACCCTTCCAACTCTGTTAATCTAATCTAATACTAGCATGAATACCTTTCAGGGGATAATTTGCCTAAACACAAACACCTTTGTTTGTAATTTTGCCTAAAGTTACAGTGGCTTTGTACCTAATTTCCCCAGCCTTGCTTGACTGTTATACATTATTTTCATGAATATACACATTTTGTGTTATCTTTTCTCCGTTTACTTTTTGGTTTATTTTCCAAAATGTAGCGAACCATTCAGAGATGCTTTTGATAGGGGTATAGTTTGGATACATTCACCTTCTATTAAATGAATTTTTTCCCCCTAGTCTGGAAAACAGCTTTCTCAAATTTTCCATACCCTAACCGCTTGCAGGGGCAATAAGTTGGTATTTTATTCCCTGGGGAAATTTTTCTCTATCAATCCAAGACGTTTCTCTGAAATCCAAGATCTTTAAATAATGAATCATATTAAAAGGAGGCCCTTGCCAAGACTGTTGATCTCATTTAGGACTTTTGGTTTATAGTTTAGGTATATGGCAGGGAGGAAAAATAATTTTAAAGCCTATGTAGAAACATTCATGTACAAACAATCCTTTCTTTCCAGATGGCCCCCTTCCCACTAATTTTAAACTGATTCTTTTTTTTTTTTAATCTTAAAAAGAGAAGTTGGCACTCGAAGGGGAAGTGAAGTTTGAGTTGAGTTGTCTCAATAAACCCAGCTGCCAATTCTTTGAACATATTCTGGTAAGTGCATTTGGAAACAATCCTATGCAACAAGTCGCTTTATTTACACATGGCAAACTTCCAAAAGATCTACTCTATTTATAGACAAGAGAAGATGGGCGTGTAGGTTGGAGCCCGAGAGAGGCCTTTGGTTTAATTTTCTTTGGCAGGGAGAGAAAGACCCCGCAAGGCTCCAGCCATATTTCTGCACATCAAGGCCAGAATCTCTTGAGAATTTATGATATATTTTGGCTGGGTTCCATCGTGGGAATTCGCATTTGAAATATATAGACATCTGTAGACAATGGGTGGATGGATGGATAGAGAGGTGTATAGAAGCGAGAAGGATTTGCAAAAATTGAGAAATATTGTGAATGGTGTTGCGGTGAACTTCGGAAGATCGGATAATAGGAAATTCTCAGCTTACGTCCAGCAACTATTTGAACTTGCAATTAATGGAATAATAGAATGTTGGAAGGGACCTTGGAGGTCTTCTAGCCCAACCTCCTGCTCAGAGAGGAAACCCTATATCATTTCAGACAAACGGTCGTCCAATCTCTTCTTTAAAATTTCCAGTGTTGGAGCATTTACAACTTCTGGAGGGAAATTGTTCCACTGATTAATTGTTCTGTCAGGAAATTTCTCCTTAGTTCTAGGTTGCTTCTCTCCTTGATCAGTTTCCATCCATTGCTTCTTGTCCTGCCTTTCTCTGGTGCTTTGGAGAATAGGTTGATCCTGCTTGATATTCAATAAATGACTATACAGTTTTTTTTATCGATCTTTCTTCCACTCCTGTTAATATCTTGTCTAATTCTGTCAATTCTTTGTAGGAACCATATAGGTTAACATCTTTTTCATATCTAGATTGTATTTGCACGTATGAATACCAAACCGTATCAATCCCTTGCTCACTCAATTCGTTTAGTTTTGAGCTCACCCTTTTCATTCAAGATATGTTTGTATCTAACAAAGATGTGAGGTCCTCCCTTAACAATGGCAACTGAGACTGCCAGAACATTGCTAAGTGGTGTGGTTATGTGGTGTTCTACTTTACGACCATGTTGCTTAGCGATGGCAATTTCGATCCCAGTTGCTGTTGTTAACCAAGGACTACCTGTATCTGAAGAAGGACACAGACAACTGAAAAGTAGGACAAATGGAGGAAGTGGAGACACGCTGTTTAGTTTTCTTGGCATCACAACAACAATTACAGCGAAGAATTGCAAAAAAGCATACTTGAACCTACTTGTATATGAAATTATCTTTTTCCAGCAACAGAAAGGCGGGTTTTTCTACCGCAATATTTTTTCAAGAACCCTTTCTTTTCGGGAACATACGCTAGCGATACGGTTTTCAAATTTCATCATGGAAAGGTAGATCAAGCTGTGCGATCTACAGACTACAATGATTTTAGATCTGAAGGGTGTGGATTGAAGCTGATGGCTAGAATCAGGGAATAAATTAAATAACTCTAGGCTGTCCAGTCTGTTGACAGACAAGGGGGGAGGGGAAAGCAGACAATTTACAAAGTCACAATGCATGGAAGTTTGAGGGACTACTGTTGTGAAAACAGTCCAAAACCAAAACACACACTCAAAAAACCGGCAATATTTAATTTTAAGGCAATGTCTTCTGGATAGAGGACACAAAGACAAAAATGAGGATGTCTCTGGTAACCCCCTGTAAAGTAAATTTAATTAGATTCCTCCCTCCTCTCCTCTAATCTTCTGCCTTGTGTTATTTTGCTTGCTGCCTCTTAATGTTTCCTTGCACTTTGAAAAGAGATTGTCACCCTGTAACTGCGACAGTAAAATACATGGAATTTAGGCTGGAAATGGCTATGGAGATTCTCAATCTAAGAATGAGAAACGAAATGTCTTCCAAGAAAAACCAGAAAGTCTAGTTGCCTCTTGAAAAAAAGCACCTTTGGGATTCCCAGATAATTTAAGAGAAAAACAGAATATCAGAGTTTGAAGGGACTCTGGAGGTCTTCTAGTCCAACCCCCTGCTCAAGCAGGAGACCCTATACCAGCTCAGACAAAGGACTGCCCAATCTCTTCTTAAGAGCCTCCAGTGATGGGGCACCCACAACTTCTGGAGTCAAGTCGTCCCACTGATTCTCACTGTCAGGAAACTTCTCCTTAATTCTAGGTTGGATCTCTCCTTGACTAGTTTTCATCCCTTGCTTCTTGTCCTGCCTTCAGGTGTTTTGGAGAACAGCTTGACTCCCTCTTCTTTGTGGCAGCCCCTTAGATATTGGAAGACTGCTATCATGTCACCCCCCGGTCCTTCTTTTCATTAAACTAGACATACCCAACTCCTGCAACCATTCTTCATATTGCAGGAGTTGGTTATGTCTAGTTTAATGAAAAGAAGGACTAGGCGTGGTATGATAGGAGCGTTGCAATATCTAAGAAGCTGCCTCAAAGAAGAGTCAGTCAACCTATTTGTTTAAAAGTTTCCACTGACAAAACATCGTACTCTTGTGGTCAGGAAATTTCCTTCTTATTTTTATTTTGTATGTCTCTCTTTAAAGCTTCCACCTGTTGGTTTGTGTCCTATCTGTGGGTACCATAGAGAATAAATCCACATCTTCACTGCCCTGGGACACTGTTCAAGGGTTAGAAGACTACCAGCATGTCTTCCTTGCTGGCTGGGGAATTCTGGGAATTGAAGTCCATGCATTTTCAAGTTGCCAAGGCTGAAAAGCACTGTGCTAAACCCAATTCTTTCCATCCTTCTTCATAGGATTTAGCCTCCAAACATCTGACCATCTACATTGTCGTTCAATGCACTTTTTTTCTACTTCCTCATCGTCCTTCTGGTATTGAAGTGGGTCATATTGATCAAAACTCAGAAACTTGGCAAGTGATTCGTATTTATGACAGTTTCAGTGTCCCGGGGTCATGTGATTCCCCTTTTGTGATCTTCTGACAAGCAAAGTCAATGGGGAACATTAGATTCACTTAACAACTGTGTTTCTAATTTAAGAACTGCAGGGATTCTCTTAACAACTGTCGCAAGAAAGGTTGTAAAATGGGGCAAAAGTCACTTAACAAATGTCTCACTTAGCAACAGTAATTGTTGGGCTCAATTAAGGTCATAAGTCAAGAACCACCTGTATATAGGGTCCCAGCATTTCAAAAACATTGCAATTCCCACTATTTTAGGTTTGTAGGCCAAATTTTGGGGTGGGAACATTTTACCCACTGTTGAACTCTTGTGCAGGTTTCAGAACCTCCTGAGGGCTATTAAAGAAATGAGCAGAAGACTAGATTTTAATCATTTTATTCCAGCTCTTTCGTTATTAATATTTTTTTTGATAAGAGTTAAATGCTTGCATTTGGCTTTAAAAGGTGCATTAACCCACTGTCGCCTGTAGGGGGAGGAATATCCATGCATTGAGAAAGAAGGAAGCACTTACTTTTGTAGCAAAATTAACATCCCTGTTCTACGAGGCAATTAAACAGAGGTTAAGAAATTATTGCGAGCAATTTAAATTAATGACCTTAACCGAGGTGAGTGGACGTGGTGTGATCAAATACAATGTTTTGGTTTTTTTTATGACAGAAACAGAATCAACTTTTTTTTTTAAGTGCCTGTCTGAGCAGAAGTTTCAGTTGTGTCTTAACAACAGTCAACTTTGATTTTTCCCCCCTATCTGTAAATTAAGTCTACAATGTGAAATAATTGGAACAATTAATGCAAACTCGTTTATGAGATTAGCAGCATGTTCGTTGCCGACTTGTCTCGGTCGTAAATCCTGGAGTTCAATGGAGTTTACTCAGAAGTAGGTAAACACAGGTTGGAAGCAAATCAATCAATTTTTATTATGGCCACAGACCAGCATTGAGATGGAGAAAAGATTATTTGGGGGGGGGGGGGGGAGGAATGGACTTCTAGCACTTTGGATACTGTTTTGAAGGAGTCATTTCCTTGGACAACAGCCTTGGCAATGCTTTTTGCTCCGTATTTCTACTAAAATTGGATTAACCCCACCTTGGAAAGCTGTTTTAGAATGAATGAAATCGGTGTTTCTCAACTTCCAGATGTGTGGACTTCAACTCCCAGAATTCCCCAGCCAGCAGTGGGAGTTGAAGTCCGCACTTCTGAAAGTTGCCAAAGAAACACAGAATTAAACAAATATATGGAGACGCAGATGCATCAAAAGTATGTTTTTGCCTGTGCAGGAGGTGGAGAGGGAAGACAGCGTGTTTCATAATCTAGATTTGCCATTCGTGTTAAAGGATACGCCAAGAATACAGGTAGTCCTCAACTTATAACCATTTGTTTAGCGACCGGTCAAAGTTACAATGGCCCTAAAAAAAATGTGACTTACATTGGGTACTTCACAATTGCTGCAACAACCTTATGGATATTGTGTGACCGTTCCCATGGTCACAATGTCAAAATTTGGGCAGTTGCCATCCAGCATGTATTTATAAAGGCTGCAATGTCCCAACGGCATTTGATCACTTTTTGTGACCTTTCCAGTTGGCTTCCAATGAGGAAAGCCAAAGGGAGAAGTTGGATTTGCTTAATGACTGCTTGGTTCACTTAACAACTGCAGTGATTCTGGCAAAAATGGTCGTAAAATTGGACACTTCAGAACTGCATTGCTTAGCAACAGAAGCTCTGGCCCCAATTGTGGTTGTAAGTTGAGGACTATACAGTTAGTCCTCAACTTACAACAGTTCATTTAGCGACTGTCTGAAGTTACAATGACAATAGAAAAAAAGGTGACTGATGACCATTTTTCACACTTACGACCGTGACAGCATCCCTGGTGATCACGTGATCAAAATTCAGAAACTTGACAACTGGTTCATATTTATGACGGTTGCAGTGTCCCGGGATCACGTGATCCTCTTTTGCAACCTTCTGGCAAGCAAAGTCAATGGGGGAAGCCAGATTCACTTAACAACCGTGTTATTAATTTCACAACTTCAATGATTCATTAACAAATGTGGCAGGAAAAGTCATAAATGGGGCAATACTCACTTTAAAAATGTCTCACTAAGCAAGACAAAGTTTGGGCTCTATTGTGGTCGTAAGTTGAAGCCTATCTGTATACACAAGGGAGAAAATGATTTATATAGGATAGTTGCACCTGACAATAGATCAGCATCTCTCAACCTTGGCATCTTTAAGATACGTGGACTTCAGCTCCAGAATTCAGCTCCACAAGATGTTGAGGGGCCTGGAGCTAACTTCAAAGTCGGTTCAAATCGCTCTATGAAAACTCTCCGAGACTGATTTATGTATTGAATTTATATGCCTCCTATGTCACCCTAGGCCGCTAAGTTTTTACTTATTTAATTTTATTTATTTTGACAGTATTTTATCTACTGTAACTTTTTCACCAAGTGCATCTTGGTTTGCTTTAGTTGCGAATTTCCCCCCCCTCCGCCTCTCGTACCAGATTTGACAATTATCAGGTATAATTGTTTTAATTATTGTGTTCAGATGCCACTTGATATATTTCCTAGCTTCCTAAATATTGCATGGTGTTTTTTTTGTTTTTTGTTTATTGTTTGTTTTCACTCTACAGGTGGTCCTCGAGTTATGACCACAATTGACACCCCTCCAAATTCCTGTTGCTAAGCGAGGCAGCTGTTAAATGAGTTGAGCCCCATTTTGCAACTTGTTTTGCCATAGTTACGCGACTCCCTGCAGTTGTTAAGGGAATCACGTCATTAAGCAAATCCCCCCCACTGATCTTGCTTGTCGGAAGCCAGCTGGAAGATTACAAATGGTTACAAATTTTGCAAATATTCTACCCATATCAGTGATTTCTTTGGATTTTTCGAGGAAAAAAAAGTGCCAAATAACTTCTCAAGGTGGATTTTTCTGGAAAACGTTTTCCTAAGGTTTTTCCTAAGAACGTCAGGAGGTTTTTCCTAAAAATGCCAGGGGTTGAAAAATCAGTGCTCACCACACAGCTGAACGATCATACAATAAAAGATAGCACCTTTCCACTCTGAGGTCATATTTTACCAAGGCAATGTCTGCAAATTTTTCTCCTGCTTGAAAAATACGTTCCTGAAGTCAACACACTTTCATCAAAATGAACAAGAACTGGTCAGCAGAGAAAAAAAAAATGACAGGAGATTTTGATCTCGCTATGCGATTGATCCCTGAATTTGATTGCCGGAAAGCTGCTGAGATGGAAAATGGATAAGATGAGGTCATCTGTAGCAGTGTTTCTCAAGCTTGGCAACTTTAAGACCTGAGGACTTCAAATTCCCAGAATTCCCCAGCCAGCAAAGAATTGACATCCGCGCTTCTTAAAGTTGCAAGGTTGAGAAACGCTCCTCTGGAAGAATAATGCCTGTGGATGACAGCTTCATCTATTGTTTTCCAAGATGAAGGAGATCCCTCCAAGAGAACTGACAGTTTCACCCTAATTCAATTCAATTCAATTCAGAATAGAGCTGGAAGGGACCTTGAAGGTCTTCTAGTCCAACCCCCTGCTCAAGCAGGAGACCCTGTACCATTTCAGACAAGCGGCTGTCCGATCACTTCTTAAAAACCTGCAGTGATGAAGCACTCACAACTTCTAAAGGCAAGCTCTTCCACTGGTTGTCTTCACTGCTAGGAAGTTTCTCCTTAACTCCAGGTTGCTTCTCTCCTTGATTTAGTTTCCATCCGTTGCTTCTTGTCCTGCCTTCAGTTGCTTTGGAAAATAAATTGAGTCCCTCTTCTTTGTGGCAGCCCCTCAAATACTGGGAGTATTGCTATCATGTGCCTACACCCCACCCACCCCAGTCCTTTTTTTCTCTAAACTGGCCATACCCAAATCCTGCAACCGTTCTTCATACGTTTTAGTCTCCAGGCTTTTTAATCATCTTAGCTGCTCTTCTCTGCACTTTTTCCAAAAGTCTCAACATCTTTTTTGTATTCTGGTGACCAAAAGTCGATGCAGTATAGATAGTTCCCGATTTACAACAGTTCACTTAGTGACCGTTCAAAGCTACAACTGAGAAAAGTGACTTATGATGTTTTTTTTCACAGTTACGACCTTTGCAGCAGCCCCATGATCATGTGATCAGAATTCGGATGCTTGGGAACTGCTTCGTACTTATGACCATTGCTGTGTCCCCTAGTCATGCAATCCCCTTTTACGACCTTCTGGCAAGCAAAGTCAACGGGGAAGCCAGATTCACTTAACAACCGGGATACTAACTTATCGACCGCAGTGGTCCACTTAACAACTGAGGCAAGAAAGGTCATTAAATGGGGCAAAACTCACTTAGCAAATGTCTCAACCAACAACGGAAATGTTGGGCTCCATTGTAGCCGTACGTCGAGGACTACCTCCTATTCCAGCTGTGGTCTTACTAAGGTTGTATAAAGCGGTACTAATACTCCACGACTCCAGGGATCTTTTCCTCAATCTTCGGACGGCAGGGCCTAGTTGGGAAGGCCGAAGCCATCCGCGATCCGTTCAAACCTTTGCAAGAGCGGAGGGCGACTGAGAGAAAGCAAGGTGGCTTGGCCGGTTTTGACATCGGCTGCTCTGCAGAATTGGCAGTCCGCCCTCGACAGATTTCCCTTAAGAAATGATCCCCTTTCTTGGCACCATCCAAACGTCCCCCTCAATGCCTCATTTGCTACAGCTTTCGGGTCATTAATTGCTCCAGTTTTCATGTCTCTTGTTCGTCCTGTTTGGCTACAAATCCTTCTATTATAGCTAACTAATCATATCTAACACTTCACTCACTCACTCCTCCCCCCGCCTTGCAGATTTCCTTTGCTAGTGCCCGTTGTTGTTTTTCCGGTTGTTTTTGTTGTTCTTGCTTTTACAGTTTTTCACTTCCACCGGCTTCTGTTTGGGACCTGCTCCGGAAAGGAAGAGGAGAAACTAATTAAAAATGGCCTACGTCGGAAGCTTTGGAGCGTGTTTGGTAGCAAACGACAAAAGGCCTCGTGGCAAGGAAAAATCAATTTTACACTTACGGGAGCAGAATGAACGTTCCCGGCGCATTAAGGATGGGGGGGGGGGGGAAGGAAAAATAAGGAAGCGAGGGGGT
>JANHFL010005046.1:69047-81518 GCA_032468155.1 Oxyrhabdium leporinum
ATCTATCTATCTATCTATCTATCTATCTATCTATCTATCTATCTATCTATCTATCTATCTATCTATCATCCATCCATTTAACTATCATCTGTATCTACCTACCTGCCTGCCTGCCTGCCTACCTACCTACCTATTTATCATCTACCTATTTATCTACTTACCTACATACCTACCTGCCTACCTACCTACCTCCCTCCATCTATCCATCCATCTATCTATGGTAGCTATCATCTGTATCTGACATACAGACACACAAATAAATGTGTAAATATTGGGCAGAGTTAGACAAACTGAGGCATTTCCCACTCTTTTGCTATTTAGGCTTTTTTTAAATTTATTTTAAATTTATTTATTTACTTACTTACTTATTTATTTATTTATTATTTTAATTTTAATTATTTTATTTTATTTTATTTTGATTATTTTAATTTTATTATCATTAATTTATTTTACTCTTTCTCTCTCCCACACACACACACACTCACAAACAAGTGAATGCATTGATTTTGGACCAAAGGTAAGCAAATGGATCCGTTTTCCTTGGTTTTTCTTTTTTTTCTATTTTCTCTCTCCCTTCCTCCCTCTCTGCGAACCTCCTGAACTTGATTTTTGTCGAACTTCAACTGACAAAAAAAATGTCCCCTGAAATTGCTACCTCTTTGGAGGCCTCTGTCTGCCACAGTATGCATTTTTGTTTGGCAACTGATTCTCCTAAGTAGGAGGAATTTTGCAGCTCGTTCTCCTAAATCTGTGCATTTCTGGTTAGACTTCTCTTATAAATGTCTCTAATACACTGAAAAAAGCCACCTGCCACTGGAAAACTGCTTTGAACAATTCAGGAAAGCGCTGATTTCTAGCAATTGACTTCTGTTTTGCAAGATGGGAAAATGTGGAGAGAACCCGCCAAAAATCGGACACGATTGAACGGAGAGCATTATCGAGTTTTGTTTTGCCTCGCTGTTAAAAAAGATGACACTCCAATCCAAGCTAAACAACTTCTGTCCTCATGCCTGTCTTTAGGTTTGCGGATGACTGACGGATCACACAGAGCAGATGGGGACTGGTGACAGAACCTACCAGAGTTATTTTGGAGTCAAACAGTAAATGACATCCTTTCCCGCAAAAGATATATATGCTTATTGGTGGATTTAGAAGATTTCTGTCCTCGAGTCCTGTCTATCTCCAGAGGAGGTTTTGGTGATTCTTGGTTTTTTTTTTTTTTAAAAAAAGAAGATAGAAGAGCAGCAGTAAAAACCAGCACGATATACTGGTGTGGCACAAATGGAGATGATAACAACAATGGTTAAAACAGAAGAGCATGCAAGTAGCTTAAAACAGTTCATTTAGCAACCGTTCGAAATTACAACGGCACTGAAAAAAGTGACTTATGACCGTTTTTCACACTCGCAACCATTGCAGCATCCCCAGGGTCCCATCATCGAAATTCAGACTTAGCTTAGCAACGGACTCATGTTTATGACAGTTGCAGTGTCCCCGGGGTCCTGTGATCTCCTTTTGCGACCTTCTGATGGAGCCAAGTCAATGGAGAAGCCAGACTCACTTAACCGTGTTACTAACTTAACATCTGCAGCGATTCACTTAACAACTGCGGCAAGGAAGGTCATAAAACGGGGCAAAATTGACTTAACAAAATGTTTCACTTGGCAACAGAAATGTTGGGTTCCACTGTGGCCGTAAAATGAGGACTTAACGACCACCTGTATTTGTAGCTCAGGGATGAATTGCGGGATGGTTGGTGATCTCTGAGCTTCGTTTTTTTTCCTTACAGACGTTTCATAACCCAACTAGGTAAAGTCTTCAGTGTCAGAAGGAAATGTTCTTGGGGGGTCCTTGAATACCCCAATTAAGGAACTAACAACTCAAACCACCAACAGTTGACAACAGTTTAATCAAGGAACTACCAAGAAGAAAACAACACTCCCACCAACAGGGCAAGCCACTTGTATATAAACGAAGAGTAAACCCCACTCCCTTCTAGCACTGATGATGTTACCTAGGTGGGTCATGAAACGTCCGCAAGAAAATAACCAAGCGCAGGATCCCCTTAGCAACCATCACTGTTGTGATGATGATGAGGCTTGCAGCCTGATACCACAAGAGCTCCTTGAGGAAAAAAGAAAGAAAGGAGGCGGCCTTCCCAGTGAGCCATTCGGAAATCGAGGGAATTATTAAGCTTTGATGCCTCCACCAACAAGGCCTTGAGCTCCTAGGCCCAACCCCGACAGATGCTGCATCATCCGAAGGTCCTCAGAGTTTACTAATGTGGCTTTTTTGAATCCTTCATGTAACCCTATCCTCAACCGTGAGTATTCAGACATTTCCAGGCTGTGGAAACAGCAAGTTAAAACATTTGTTCAGCACTCTGATCAAGAGGCAAAGCTCTGGGACTCGCGGTGTCATGTTGCCGTCAGCGCAACGTTTCGCGATGTTTTTTCCCTTTCGCGGAGCTGGGGTGGCTGTGGCCTGCGCGTGATGCATCCGGCCCGCGGGCCGCTAGTTTGACATCCCTGCCCTAGGACTGCGTTGCTCAGCCTTGGTGAATGTAAGATAACCGGACTTCGATTCCCAGAATTCCCCAGCCAACTGGCTAACTGGGAAATTCTGGGAGTTGAAGTCCAGATGCCTTAAAAGTGACTAAGGTTGAAAAATGCCGCTCTAGTGAGAATATGGGCACCAGAATACACCAGAACCTTGTGGTTGATTTATGCAGGGGATTAATATTAAAATTATTGGATTTTCTTTTTTACAGGTAGTCCTCGACTTACGACCAGAACCGAGCCCAAAATTTCCATTGCTAAGCAAGACAAGTTGTTAAGTGAGTTTTGCTCCATTTTTTAACGACCTTTCTTGCCACAGTTGTTAAACAAATCACTGCAGTTGTTAAGTTAGTAACACGGTTCTAAAGTGAATCTGGCTTCCCCATTCACATTGCATCGTCAGAAGGTCGCAAAAGGGGATCACATGACTCTGGGACCCTGCAACCGTCATAAATACGAGTCAGTTGCCAAGCGTCTGAATTCTGATGACGTGACCACAAGGATGCTGCAATGGTTGTAAGTGTGAAAAATGGTCCTGAGTGAGTCACTTTCTTCATCTCCGTGGTAACTTTGAGCGGTCAGTAAATGAATTGTTGTAAGTCAAGGACTACCTGTATTCTTGTTGTCTTGTAAAGCCCCCAGATTCTATGGCACTGAGTTTGAAGCAGCCTGTCTCAATCCACTAACCCTTTTTCAAATCCAAGTATTCATATAGTGCTCCGCATTAGTCTTGTATGGTTTTTTTGGCGCCCCAGACAGACCATTTCTCAAGAGGTAATAATTTGAAGCCCTCTTCTGATATTCCCCATCCTCTCCCACATAGGTATCTATCACGTTCCTTACAACACCTGCAAAGATGCCAAACGCAGGAAAAGCTGATGGTAAAAATGCCCCCGAAATACCACAGAGGGTCAAAAAAAAAAATAATCAAGATGGCTGCCGTGACTACGTAATCAATGATCCACTCTCTTTTTATGTGCGACTCAGAGTTGATGCTGCTGTTATCGCAGGAAGAGAGATGAAAAAAATGTTCCTTTTTTTCCTCATTATTTCGGGGTTTTCCAGATAAAACACATCATGTGGGACTCCAGGGGACCGTTATTCAATATAAATTTTAGCGAGCGGGACAGTGGAATTACTAGATGCTTAAAAGATTCAGGGATCCAAAACCAGGATGGGGCCAGTATGCTTGGAAAACAAAATCCTGAATATACTAATTTACATGCACACATGCAAAATCGGACATGATTAGTGTGTATTTAAATTTTACAATGGACAAGCCAAGCCAATTAGTTTTGTTCTTTGTAAATTTTACTGCAGCCTTTTCTCCAGGTTCTTCAAAAGATGTTTGTAACAATTTTAGGTTGCACCTGAAGCAACGGGAGGATCTCCAGACAGGGAGTGATTTGCAACGGAAGTCCTTCTCCAACACATTATTTATTATATAAAACTCCTGACGGTTGTCTTAACTCATTCCGTTTGGCTTATTACCCAATTCAGTTAGAGATAGTCCTCAGCTTATGGCCACAATTGGAATCGTTGCTAAGAAAGATGGTTGTTAAGTCGCACCTGATTTTGCGACCGTTTTTGCCATGGTTGTTAAGCGAATCGCTGCAGTTGTTCAATGTATCGCCTGGTTGTTAAACGAATCCAGCTACTTTGCTTGTCGGAAGATGGCTAGGAAGGCTTAAAATGACGACTACGTGTTCCCAGGATGCTGAAACTGTCATAAATACATGCCAGTTACCAAGTCCCTGAATTTTGAATCACGTGATTCTGAGGATGCTGCAGTGGTCGCAAGTGTGAGGACCGGTCACAACTTTTTTTCAGCGCCGTTGTAACTTCTAATGGACACCAAATGAATGGTTTTAAATGGAGGACTGCCTGTATTCATTCCTTCACTATGATTCCTTCTGATGCCCTTTCTGTAGAATCTCCAGCCTTTAAATCTCCAGACCAATTCAAGGTGCAGCTTCCAGAATTCCCCAGGTGAAGGGCGCCAGGTTAGAGAAGGCTGGGCTATCCTCCTGCTCCAAAGTGGATTGAAATACAGGTAGTCCTCGACTTACAACGGTCATTTAGTGACCGTTCAGAGTTACAAGGGCACTGAAAAAAGGGACTTCTGACCATTTTCCCACTTAACAACCTTCGCAGCATCCCCCCCATGGTCACGTGATTTACATTCAGACGCTGGGCAACGGACTCGTGTTTATGACGGTCGCAGTGCACCGGGGTCAGGCGATCCTCTTTTGCAACCTTCTGACAAGCAGAGTCAATGGGGAAGCCAGATTCACTTAACAGCAATTTCATTTAACAACCACAGTGATTCACTTAACAACTGTGGCAGGAAAGGTCGTAAAATAGGGCAAGCTCGCTGAAGTGTTTCACTTAGCAATGGAAATCTGGGGCTCAATTATGGCCGTAAGTCGAGGACTCCCTGTACACCTCCAGATGCATTCTCCATCTTCTTTTCGTTCCTCCGGTCTCACAGTCTCTCATCCCTGCACTGTTTTTTTTTAACCTGTTTCATGCCGTGAACCTCCTTGGTCAGTGAAAAATTAAGGAAGTCCATTTCCCCCGAATGGAAACGGTTAACTCTTTTCTGGGCTTTGCACAATTATCTTTCCTGAATAGCTGCCAGGTTCACCTGGTGTTTTCTGGGCAAACGTATCAAGCAGGAAGCGGTAAATAAAGTGAAAAGCACACAGGGGTCCTGAACAAAAAAATGACATTTATGCTAAATTCTCCGGAGTGAATGCGTGTTCCCAGGTAGATAGGAGCAAAGGATGGAGGTGTTTTTTCTCTAGATGTGCATAAGCGCGTGTTGGTGTACACAGACAGGAGTTGTGTTTTCCATAGCTATTTTCCTTCCTTGAGAAAGTCTAGTATCCTATTTCAGAGAGCACCAAAAATCCCACAATATAGTAAATTCTCTGGCAGACTCTGCGCAATTTCCTTCTATCTCTTTCTTTACCTCTATTTTTTTCCCAATGGCAGGGAATAGATTTCAGTGAACTCTAGAACAAAACATATTTAAAAGAATTGTCTGCCTGCCTGCCTCTCTCTCTGATTAAAAACAGAGAATTAAAAACCCAGGAAGTGAGTTAATTCAGATGCCAAATTTCTCAACCGCAATCCTAAATATAGCATCAATCTTTGAAGTTATACAATAATCCTCTCCCCCCCTTTTTTTTTTTTTGCTTGTGGCTTTCTCTCCCTTTCCCTCCCTTTATGCCTTCCTGGTGGCAGATAAAATTAAGGAAAGGGAGGCAAAATGATTTCCCCCCCCCATAACTTTTTCAAAAAAGAGGGAAGTAGGTTAATTTAAGCTTTGCTGAAGGCAATTAGAACAGATATGGGGCAGGCAGTGGGACACAGTTATTCCAAAAGGTATACTGGATATAATTCCCCTTCTCTCCAGTATCCATTAGCAGATACCAAGACAGGTTAATCGAACTTATTTTGCATAACCAGAGATATGCCCACGAGTATATAGCTCTCTTTTTGGACCATGAAAAAAATATAGGCTTTTATAATTGGGCTATTATCTTTTTTTAGATTAACGATGATAAGGCACAATCAATTGAGTGTTCATCCTTAGTGACCACTTAGATAGATTTGCTCCATTTGTCCTCAACCTGATCCTTCAGATCTTCCAAAGTTCCCTAAGTCCCTCCATCTGGTTACATAATACAGAACAATAGAATTGGAAGGGACCTTGGAGGTCTTCTAGTCTAACCCCCTGTTCAAGCAGGAAACCCTATACCTATTCCAGAAAAATGGCTGCCCAATCTCTTAAAAACCTCCAGACCAGTGATGGAGAACCCACAACTTCTGAAGTCAAGTCATTCCGCCAGTTAATTGTTCTCACTGTTAGGAAGTTTCTTCTTAATTCCAGGTTACTTCTCTCCTTGATTAGCTTCCATCCATTGTTTCTTGTCTTGTCTTCAGCTGCTTTAGAAAATAAGGTGACCTCCTCCCCTCTCTTCTTTGTGCCCTTCAAAAAATACTGGAACACTGTTATCATGTCCCCCCTAGTCCTTCTTTTTGTTGTGGCCCATCAGCTGCCGTCTCTTCCAGCAGCCGAATCAGAGGAGGAGGAGGCATGGGAGTCAAGACCAGCACCAGGGCAATCTGAGAGCTCCGAAGGGGAAGAGGGAGTAGATTGGCAGAGAGAGAGAGAGACAGAGGCAGAGCCTGGACCATCCACCAGCCCTCAGAGGGAGAGTCAACAGCCCCCAGCAGGTCTGGAGGTGGCTGATGAGGAAGAGGAGGAACAGCTGGGTCCAGTGCCTGACACGTGGATGTGCAGAAGGGAGAGGAGAGGAGAGCAGTGGAAATCCATGGGCCGGTCCTTGGGAAGGAAGAGCCACTGCTGCTTGCGAAGCCTCACCCTAGCTCTGGGGATAAAAAGCAAGCGGCGGAGATGAATAGATGTAGCAGACAACTATTCATCTTCCGGTCGGATGGCCTTGTTAGTCTGCGTTGAGTGAAACTTTTTGCCGGGGCTGCCAGCACTCCTAATTAAAGGAATCTTTGAGTTCACTTCAGAGAGGGTTTGTCGTGTTTGGAGAGCTGGGTCAGAACACTTTTCTCTTGATCAGCTGTACCCAATTCTTGCAACTGTTCTTCATACGTTTAAGTCTCCAGTCCCCTAATCATCTTATTTGCTCTTCTCTGCACTCTTTCCAGAGTCTCAACATCTTATTTATAATGTGGTGAACAAAATACCTTTCCCGGCAGTATGGACTTCTCAAGGGGACTGGGTCTTCCCATAATGCATCCCAAATACGATCATTTGAGCTGGCCATTTGTGTCCTGAGTGTGAATTCTGAATTGAGGACCAACGAAAATGACACAAAAGAATATGCAATTCCTCAGAAGGAAGAAAACCCCAAAATCTAACCAGGTATAGATAGCTCTTGACATATGGCTACAATTGGGACCAGAATCTCCATTGCAAAGCAAGGCGGTTGTTTAAGTGAGTCGTGCCCAATTTTATGACTTTTCTTGCTCTGGTTGTTAAAGGAATCTGTGCAGTTGTTAAGTGAATCATGTGGTCGTTAAGCAAATCTAGATTCCCCCATGGACTTTGTTGGAAGTGGTCTGGGAAGGTCATAAATGGCAATCACATGATCCCAGGAATAGAAATAGAATAGAAATAGAAATAGAATAGAGTAGAGTAGAATAGAATAGAGTAGAGTAGAGTAGAGTAGAGTAGAGTAGAGTAGAGTAGAATAGAATAGAATAGAATAGAATAGAATAGAATAGAATAGAAAAGAAATTAGAGTAGAATAGAATAGAATAGTTGGAAGGGACCTTGGACATCTTCTAGTCCAACTTCCTGGCAGGAAATGGCTTATATTTTCAATTTTTGTTCAGTCAGATTTGTTTGGGTACATTCAAACAAACATGAAATGGACTTTTTAAATGTATTTGAATGTCTGAGCATCAACCTTCCTTACTCTTGTAATTTTAGGACTTTGCTATTTCGAATGACCTTCAGGTCAGTATTACGAAAATCTTCATGATCAGCTTCCCCTTGATTCTAAAGAAAAAGGTCAATCGAGCAGCTGAAATGCCCAAACATGGAAAAAGTCAAATTGTATCACTTTGGCCCTTTGTTTAAGATGAATAACACCTTTTAAGTTTTGAATCTTGAAACTAGCCCCTGGTTTTTTGGCATCAACAATTCCTTCTCTGCCAACAATCCTAAGATAAGTTGACTTTTCCTTATTGACAAGACTGACTGGACTCCTTAACAAAGGAAGGCTTGCATTTGGTCAATCAACCTTGAAATTTCCAGCCAGACACCTGCTATAAATATAGATGCTAGCAATTGTCATTCCTCACATCACTGGCTTTACTCCTGAATCGTTGTGAAGTCAACCCAAACCAAGCAAAGCCAAGATGCAACTCCAGGCTGTAACTTCTGCTTTCCTCATCGTTTTCCTTTGCCAACATGATGTTTTGGTAAGTCTGTTCTGTCTTTTAATGAATACTTCTCATGTCTGTCCTGAATGTTTAGCAAGATATTCAGTGAGATGCGGGAATGCAATTTTGCATGCTTTATTGAGGAATGACCTCTTGTATTGGGTGAGTTAGTCTTGATCTCTACACTTGGTTACGTAGCATAATGATGAGCCACTTATTGCTTTCAGAAGGCAAGATACCATTTGCCTATTGGGAAGGTGATCTCCACCCAACCTTACTTGCTATGCATTCAAGGTAGTGTTGTTCTCCCTCTGCTGCTATAGCTAGACCAGGTGAATGAGACTCTATGTTGTTTCATTCTATCTGCCTCCATACCAATTAGCTGATGTCTGTGCTGATCGGTATGAGGCTTCCCCAGTGCCCCTACCCAATGACTATGTTATTCTGGGCGGCTGTCCTGTCTGCCATGAACGTTGGACTTTTGTTTTTAAGGTTCAGCAGAGAAAATGATAAAATGCATATCTTTAATCCTGTTTGTTTTGTATTTACTGAGGAATACCAATAATAATAACAATTCCTGGGTAGATCACAAAGCAAAAAAATGCGGAAAAATCATATTAAAAACTATACAGATGGTCCTTGACTTATGAGCCCAACATTTCTATTGTTAAGTGAGACATTTATAAAGTGAGTTTTGCCCCATTTTACGACTTTTGTTGCCACAGTTGTTAAATGAATTACTGCAGTTGATAAGTTATTAACATGGTTATTAAGTGGCTTCTGCAGTGACTTTGCTTTTGAGAACGTTACAAGAGGTGATCAGATGATCCTCGGAGACAGCAACGGTCATAAATAGGAACCAGTTGCCAAGCATTTGAATTTTGATCACATTTTTGATCATGGGGATGCTGCAAAGGTTGTAACTATGAAAAATAGGAATAAGTCACATTTTTTTCAGTGTCGTTGTAACTCTGAAAGGTCACAAAACAAATTGTTGTAAGTCAAAGACTACCTGTACAACTATAAAGTAGGGTTAGGGTTCACTTAACAACCATGTTACTAATTTAATAACTGCAGTAATCCACTTAAGAAGTATGGTAAGAAATGGGGCAAAACTGACTTAACAACAAAACTTTGTCACATGAGTTGGACCGCGAGAGAGTGATGGTCAGAGTCGCCCACTTGGCTTCCATGCCTCAAGCAGGATCAGAACTCACTGGGTTCTGGGTTCTAGGCCAGCACCTTAGTCACTACATCAAACTGACTTTAGTTTAAGAAAATTGCAAAACATTTTATGGATGGTTAAACGAAAAAACAGAATGGAAGAATAACTGAACTATTTTATTTTTAAATTTAGGTCTCTGCCTTGCTTGTGAGTATTATAAATCTTCCAAGTGCTTAGAGAATGTGCAGAATCATTACATTTCATCAATGTCACAAATATGTCTGATTTCCAATCTGGGGATAAATATCCATTTTGTGTGCCAACTTTTAAACATGCATGGTTTTGTGATATGTTCTCTTCAATAAACAACATGATATGAACATGCTTGGCACAATACATCAAACCGCCCAGTGCAGTAAAATAGTTTTGTAAACAGTTCCACTAACCCAGCTTGCAATTTAAAATGGGTAATGTCAAGAAGTGTAAATAAGATCAATATTTGCAATCCAGATGCTTACTATTATCTTTGAAAATGAATTGGCATCATGACCAAGATTTGTTTTGAAACAATTGCATTGATCCTGGTCATGAAATATTCTAAAATATGCTAAATATTCAAATAGTTTATACTAGATTAATCACTAAACAGAAGGCATCAGATCAAACTGCTTTGGTTTAAGAGATCTATAAATCTATGTAAAGTTGTTGTGAATGATTAAAATATTTTTTTAAAAAAAACATGGAACTAATAACTACACTCTTTTAATGTTCAATTTAGGGCGGACAAGGTGGGGTAAGTATTGCAAAACTCTGCTAATTCTTCCAATGGTGGGACATGTAACAAAATAAATCACAAAACAATCAAAAGTTTTGCATGTGCACAGACAGATAAGCATCAGAATATCATATCAGCATTAAAATTAATTAAGCTTTGTAAGTTGAGTCAACACGGGTGCTAATTCTTTACTTACTTAATTCTTTACTTACTATAAAGCTACATTTCCCAATGGGGTATCTTAGCGGTCAACACTAAAAATCCCTTTTTCCACTATTCTGTGCAAAGCAAAGTTATGCCTCCCAATTGCACAAGGTGTTCTGTGTCTGAACTAGAGGTTTGCACAAGACACACGAGGACCAACTGACTACAGATAGGTCAGAAACTGCTTAGAAAGGATTCTGGAGATATCAATTGGACTAACCAGCCAAGGAAAATTTCCATCCTTCTTTGGATTTCATAATGCAAATGAATTGGTACCTGGATGAGTTTTGTTTTCTAATCTGGTATCTGGATGAGTTTTGTTTTAAGAACATGCAAAATTCCTTTGGGGTCTGCCAATGTATCTCGCTGCTGCAGATATTTTCTTGATGAATCTTGAATAATCTACTTCGGTAACATCAGTAACTTCAGATTCAATAACCTATTATCCATTCAGTAACCGATAAGAACAGAATAACTTTCTTTCTTTCTTTTTATTCTTGTTTGCTTGTTTTTTAGCTCCTTGGAAATCAGGTCAGTGTCTCTACTTACTACTTAATTTAATAAAGACCAAATAGGAACAGTATTTTATGCGAAGGCATGGATTTGGTTGTCAACTACATCGGGATTGTATTCAGAAATTGCTTAGAAAAGGTTCTGGAGATATTATTTGGACTGGCCAAAGGAAAATTTGCATCCTTCTTTGGGTTTCATTATCCCTCAGTGCCCTACAGAAGAAAAAATAACTTACTTTTTTCCTTATTATTTTATTTTATTTTAAGCCCTAGTATCAGTGTCTCTACTTACCGCTTAACTAAATAAACACCAAATATGTACAGAACTCTATGGGAAGGAATTTGGGTAGGAACTACAGAAGAGGGGGGGACGGACTATGAAATAAAAGTGTTTTTGTCATTTAACCCCATGTTTATTTTAGGGACTTTTTTTGCCCATTTATAATTATGTCTGATCTGTAAATTATTGTATAACCTACTTTGGTAACATCAGTAACTTACAGATTCAATAACCTATTATCCATTCAGTAACCTATAAGAAGAGAACAACTCTTTCTTTTTTATTCTTGTTCTTTTTTTAGCTCCTAGGAAATCAGGTCAGTGTCTCTACTTACTACTTAATTTAATAAACACCAAATAGGAACAGTATTTTATACGAAGGCATGGATTTGGTTGGCAACTACATCGGGATTGTATTCAGAAATTGCTTAGAAAAGATTCTGGAGATATCAATTGGACTGGCCAAAGGAAAATTTGCATCCTTCTTTGGGTTTCATTGTCATTCAGTACCGTATAGAAAAAAAACAACAACTTATTTTATGTTATTTTATGTTATGGTACGTTACGTTACGTTACGTTACATTACGTTACGTTACGTTACGTTATTCCTTCTTTATTTTAGGCCCCAGTATCAGTGTCTCTACTTACCGCTTAACTAAATAAATACCAAATATGTACAGCACTCTATGCGAAGGAATTTGGGTAACAACTACAGAAGAGGGGGAAAAAAGTATGAAATAAAAGTCTTCCCGTCATTTAACCCCATGTTTATTTTAGGGACTTTTTTGCCCATTTTTATTTATGTCTGATCTGTAAACAATGTATAAACCCTTAATTAGTAATATTCGAATCAGGTGTCCTGAAGAATTAAATAAGAACAGAAGTGATCAGGTTGAAGTTCAAACTTCTTTGGTTTAAAAGTCCTGCAAGGCAATGTTAAATTGTTGTGGATCATTAAAAGATTTAAAAAAAAAACATGGAACTAATAACTACACTCTTTTAATGTTCAATTTAGGGCGGACAAGGTGGGGTAAGTATTGCAAA